>CM073494.1:40037500-40330000 GCA_037074585.1 Biancaea sappan
TTAACTAATATGAAGTATTAGTTTAATTTAATTCAAAATAAAAGAATTAGATTAATTTCTTTTATAACAATGATATTTAAAAAAATTTGTGATGAAAATAAATGAAAATTATAGAATCACAATCAAATAATTGATTTTTAAATTAATTTTATTAATTTTTAATTAAATTTAACAATACATTCTAAGTTATTAAAATGATTATATAAAACGCAAAAATAATTTTAATTATTATATATAACTTTAAAAACCTTCTTGTCACTGGTCCATTTACCATACGTAAACACTTACATAAAACAAGGGTATTAACTTTTCACCATTTCTTTTTATTATTTTTAAATATAATAAATTGTGTATTTTGAAATATAATTTTAGTTATTATATTTAAAATTTATTGAATTTATTATGTATGAATTGAGAAATTTTTGCTTATGAGTTATAAACTTTATTTAAATGATACAACTCACGTTCGAATCAATGTTCCCCATGTATTTACCTTTTTCGAAATTAACACTGAAAAGAACATAGTCAAACATACCAATATTATCAAAGGAGGATGCGTCTCACGGATAATGAATTTATGTTTAAATTTTAGTATTCGATAATACTTGTAATATAAATATTTTTTGTGTAGACTCTCCAATTTCCTGTCTGCCTAATAGAGCATCACAGACGGTCCACAATAGTTCAATACAATATAAGATTGGAAGAAAAAAGGTGGGAATATTTAATGCCTTTTTTAAAAAAATATTAAATTATAATTTTGGTCTCTATAATTTTACTAAAATTATTAATTGGTCCGTATATTTTATTTTCATATAAAATAATTTCTATAGTTTCTCTATTTATATAAGTTAGTCATCGCGGTCAATATGATTAATTTTATTGTTAAAACAGTCCTACATGACAGATGATATATACATTTGTGAATATGTCAACATACTCAGTCATCAAATTTTACACAATTTATCCATCATGTCAACAAAATTTAATATAAATGATAGGTTAGAAAAATTTAGAATTAAGGGCAAATTAAAAATTTTGTTTACATGACGATTGAATTGTGTAAAATTTAATGACTAAACAAGTTGATATGTTCACAAATGTATACATAATAGTAAAAGTTAACTATATTGACGATAGAGACTAATTTACATGGACTGAAAAATTAAAAAGATCATTTTATATAAAAATAAAATATAGGAACCAATTGATAATTTTAGTAAAATTATAAGGATGAAAATTATAATTTAACCTAAAATTTTTTTATATAAATTATAAAGGCATTAAATATTCCTATCTTTTTTTCTTTTCAAGGTATTTTTTGTTTCCTCACATGTGGTGCCGTCCTCATTACTTAAAATTCGAAAAAACCATAATTTTCCTTAGCTGTCGTTCTTTTGCTAGTTCTCTCAGTTGTTTCCTGAGGCCTGATCCCAGAGCGAGGCGTTCCTTTGTGAGATTCAATCACCATCTCGAGGTCAGCTTAGTCGCTACACTTTCTTTCGAAATCTATTTTTCCATGTGCAGTGTTTTGCAATGCTTCATTATTGTCTCTTATTTGGTACATACATTGGCCAGTCTATGAAGAACCTTCAGTCAGATTCTTTCTGTTCTGGATTTGTAGTCCTCCCCATTCCTCTGCATTTATAATCTTCATTCATATTTGTAGGATTGCTTTAATTCTTACTTTCGCTTCTGATTTGACGGAAACGGGTTCGTGCTTGTTTCTATATTGACTGGAAATTTTAGTCTCTGTCGCTTTTGATTCACTCTATTCCGACCCATTTCTTGGAAACCCCTTATCTAAGAAAATGTCAGAATCAAATCCGAAAACTCCCTTGATCCAACCATCATCTTCTTCTTCACGAGAGCTCCCAGATTTCAAACGATCTGTGAAACTAAAATACGTAAAGCTGGGATACCATTACCTCGTTACCCATGGAATGTTCCTATGTATATCGCCTCTAGTGGTTCTAATCGCCGCCCAAGTGTCCACATTTTCACTCGAGGATCTCCATGTCCTTTGGGACCATCTTCGATACAATCTCATTTCTGTCATCATCTGCTCGGCTCTTTTAGTCTTCTTGTTCACCCTTTACTTCCTAACTCGTCCTCGCCCCGTTTACCTTGTCGATTTTGCATGCTATAAACCCGAGGATGCTCGAAAATGCACAAGGCAGATATTCATGCACAGGTCTGGTTTAACAGGGACTTTCACTGAGGAAAGTCTCCAGTTTCAGAGAAAAATTCTCGAAAGATCTGGACTCGGTGAGGATACTTACCTTCCTGAAGCTGTTCTGAGAGTCCCTCCAAACCCCAACATGGATGAAGCCAGAAAGGAGGCTCAAATGGTTATGTTTGGTGCCATCAATGAGCTATTTGAGAAAACTCGCATGAAACCCAAAGACATTGGGATATTGATTGTGAATTGTAGTCTGTTCAATCCCACGCCCTCTCTCTCTGCTATGATCATTAACCATTACAAGCTTCGTGGGAACATCCTAAGTTACAACCTTGGTGGCATGGGATGTAGTGCTGGTCTGATTTCCATTGATCTTGCCAAAGATCTCCTTCAAGCCTATCCAAGTTCTTATGCCTTAGTCATCAGCATGGAAAACATCACCTTGAACTGGTATTTTGGGAATGACAGAACCATGCTTGTTTCAAATTGCTTGTTCAGAATGGGAGGAGCTGCAATCTTGCTTTCCAACAGATGGCTTGACAGAAACCGATCCAAGTATCAATTAGTCCACACCGTTCGAACCCACAAAGGTTCTGACGACAAGTGCTTCACTTGTGTCACCCAAAAAGAGGATTCCACAGGGAAGATTGGTGTTTCTCTCTCAAAGGATCTAATGGCAGTTGCTGGAGATGCTTTAAAGACCAACATCACCACTTTAGGTCCACTTGTATTGCCAATGTCTGAACAGTTGCTCTTCTTCGCCACATTGGTGGCCAAGAAAGTCTTCAAGATGAAGGTGAAGCCATACATCCCAGATTTCAAGTTGGCCTTTGACCATTTCTGCATTCATGCTGGAGGAAGAGCAGTGCTTGATGAGTTAGAGAAAAACCTCCAACTCTCAGACTGGCACATGGAACCTTCAAGAATGACTCTTTACAGATTTGGCAACACTTCAAGCAGCTCGCTGTGGTTTGAATTAGCTTATGCTGAAGCTAAAGGGAGGATCAAGAGAGGGCACAGGATATGGCAGATTGCATTTGGGTCTGGGTTTAAGTGCAATAGTGCAGTGTGGAAGGCTCTGAGGAGAGTGAATCCTGCGAAGGAAAAGAATCCATGGATGGATGAGATAAATCAGTTCCCAGTAGAGGTTCCCAGGTTTACAGCCATCTAGATTATGCAGTCACATCTTTAAGGCTTTCATTTTTGGTGTTCGATTTAGGTGATTTTGTCTAGACTGTATTTCCATGATAAGAGGATGATGGTAAGGATAATGCTCCAGTTTCCTTGATTTCTGAGTTTTGAATAGAGAATTTGTAGTTCTTTGACTCGGGAGTATCCGTTTGAGGTGTTGTGGGTTTTTTTTGATTAGTTCATTTAGTGTGTGGTTGGATTGGAGTTTAGTTTAACTTATTTTGGATCAACCTGATTCTGATTAAAAATGAGTCTGCGTAACTATGAGTCCTGTTTGGAAACTCTTATATGAAAAGTAATTTTGAGAAAATTGATTCAAATCAAAATCAGGCCAACACAAAAGTAAGTAAAAACCATTTCAAGGACAGGTGCAGTTTTGAGATTTACAAGTAATCTCCAAACCAAAAGAGTTAAAAATAATGAAAACCCACATTTTAGTAACTCAACATATTTTTTCAAGCATTCAAAAGTTAATTCAAACAAACCCATATTCTGGTTTTATGTATTAGCAATTCGGCACCTCGAAACTGCCTTGTGCTACTTTGCAAACTTCATTTCGTAGAATTTTAAAACTTTTCCTTTGCCTACGGATCCTGCTTCTCTGCTTAGTGCTCAGCTTACTATGGATGGAGTGTGCGGACGATAAGGATTTCATTTGGTGTGAAGGCTATGAACCGTTAGATCAACGTGATCTAACGACCCAAATCACGTTTTTGACTCTTTTTTTTCCCTTCTTTTAAAACACCTACATCTCTTTTTCTTTCCTGTCGTTTTTGTCTTCCCCGGTGCCGTTATGGAGAAGGAGATGGAAAACTATGATTAAAGAGATGGAAACTTCCTAATTTCAGTTAAATTTTCCCCTCAATGCGTGCTTGATCATTTTCTTATTATTGGAAAACAGATTTGGATGACACTTTGTACCCAACCACCACTGTTTATTGCCTCAGAATTTGCTGATTTATTCACTATTTGATTTGCAGAACCTACCTTCTCATCCGAACTCTTCCGAGAAAGCAAAGCCTCAAGTCTCCAAGTTGAACTCTTCAGAACCTACGGAAGCACCCTCGCTGGGTTGCGAGTAATTAATAACTCATTTCTATTTATCACTATTTAGTTTTTCCTCCCCTCTCATCTTCAGCTCCATGTTCTCCATCTTTCAACTATTTCCTTAATTCCGTTTCTTCCTCTACTTCTTAGGCATTAGGTTATGATATCACTGCAGAAGATTACCACAAGTCAGTCCCAACCTCATCTCAATCTCTAACTTCGACGGAATTGGAACCTAGTTTTCCTAATCTTGCTTCTAAACATTTATTCAGTTTCGTGCATGGAAGACTACCTTACGACTCCATCAAACCCGATCTTCGGCTACACGACCTCCTCCACAGCATCAAGCAAAGAAAAATCGCGAGTTTCAATCTGAAATTTTCCTTGCATTCCTGATTCCATCCATCATCCTTTTGCTTCTCCGCGGCATCACAGACGAAGACGAAGACGACAGGAAAGATGAAGAAACCAGGCGTTTTAAAGAGGGGGGGGGGGGGGGAAGAGTCAAAGATGCGATTTAGATTGTTGAATTACGTCAATCTATCAACCCACAGCCATCACACCAGATGAAATTCTGACCGTTCGTGCACTCCATCCAACAGGTGTAGTAATGAATTATAATCCAAAGTGCAGCTTGAAAGAAAATTTCATCTGCATCGCAGAACCATTTCTGTAAGAGAAGGCAAAATTTTCACCCATTTCTGTGGCATTTGGTTGCAACTTCGCATCTTATAATGCTTTTAGTCTATGCTTCGTATGTGTAGCATTCTAAATTTACTCTTTCTTTTTTTGGCAGCTAAGTGGTGTTTGCATTAATGTTTTTTTCTTATATATTTGAAAGTGAATATAATTTTCAACCTCGTTTGTTTGGAAAGGGATCATGATTCATGAAAGCTGCCTTGTCTACGCAGAAGAAATTTGGCTTCAAGTATTTTTTTTAAATTATTAATCTAAAATTCTTGTTAATTTGATGAATTCACTTGTTAATTTAATGAGTTCAAATGAACATGAGAAGCCTACGAGTTAACATATATTGTGAAAAGCCGCCGTGTCTTTCACTTATATAGAGCATATGTATTTACATATTGAGCTATATTTCTATAATTTTTAGTGGTTACTATTTCAAATTATCCTATTCTACGTTGTAGTTGTGTGGACATCCCCTTGGTGTAATTTCTTAGTTCAAGTAGATTTGTAAATATAGATCACTTTGCAAAAGATTGAAGGTTATGGATATTTTGTTCCTGATTAAAACGCATGACATGTTTAAGAAAAATGAAATATAATATTTGTTAGGTTATTGTAAGGCAATAAATCAAAGAGAAAGATTGAGAAGAACACACAAAGAAATTACGTGGTTCGGTCAATGCGACCTACGTCTACGAACAGAGAGAATATATGTATTATTTTTTATAGAGGCTATACAGAGAGAAATTACATCAACCACTAACTTCTAATGAATTCCATTACACACATATATATATATATAGGAAATAATAGGTTATGGGTCATTGGTCGGGTTACAAACCGGGTCACCCACTAAATTCAAATCAAACCCAACAATTTTCTTCCTTGACTTGAATTCTCTCAAATCACCAGAACTAAGTACAAATTCATCTCTGTCATTCAAGCTCTGTAGGGCTTCATGTAATGCGAACATTCATGTCATTCAACCTTTCAGATACCGCATAATCCATTTAACTGCACTCCAGTGAGCTATCCCAGGATTACTCATAAACCTGCTTACCACATTGACTGCATGAGCCAAATCAGGCCTAGTACACACCATTGCATACATCAAGCTTCCAACAACATTACAGTAGGGCACTGAACTCATGTACCCTTTTTCCTCAGCTGTAGTAGGTATTGTACTAGCATCAAGTTTAAAATGTGCCGCCAACGGAATACTAACTGGCTTAGAATTATTCATCTGGAAAGAATGCAACAATTTTTCTATGTATTTCTGCTTAGATACATACAGTAAACCTGCACTTCTATCTCTCCAAATCTCCATGCCCAATATCTTTTTGGCTGCACCCAAATCCTTCATCTCAAACTCACTGCTCAATAAGGCTTTCAAACTATCAATTTCAACATTGTTCTTTGCAGCAATTAACATATCATCAACATATAGCAACAAATAAATATAAGAATCATCTGCAAGTTTCTTAGAGTAGACACAGTTATCAAACTGATTACGTAGAAAACCATGAGAAGTCATGAATGCATCAAATTTATTATACCATTGTCTAGGAGACTGCTTCAAACCATACAAAGACTTTTTCAGCAAATATACATGATCTTTCTTCCTAAAATCAAGAAATCCTTCTGGCTGTGACATATAGATCTGCTCCTCTAAATTTCCATGTAAGAAAATAGTTTTCACATCCAGTTGTTCCAACTCCAAGTCAAAAACACTTACCATGGACAAAAGGACATGAATGGTTTTATGCTTCACAACAGGGGAGAAAACTTCATGATAATCAATTCCCTCCTTTTGTGAAAAACCCTTGGCCACGAGTCGTGCTTTGAACCTTGCTGGTTCAACTCCAGGAATACCTTCTTTCTTCTTGAAGCCTCATTTGCATCCTACCAGTTTCACTCCCTTTGGTAACGGTACAAGATCCCATATTTCGTTTTTCTCAAGAGATTGCATCTCTTCATTCATTGCAACCAGCCATTCTGATGCTTCTCTACTCTCAACTGCTTCTTTATATGATCTCGGGTCATCAGAATCAATGCTTTCACCTACTACCAAGGCATAAGCAACTGAATTAATATAAACTATATCAACACAATCTGCATACCTTATAGGTTTTCTGATTTCCCTCCTTTCCCTCCTTGTTGCTATAGGTTGTGATTCTTCTTCTTCCCTGGGCTACTGTACAGGGTCTGTTATAACCCTTTTTGAAGTTTGAACTTCAATTTCCACCTTCTGGTTGGCACCTTGATCATTATTACCTGCATGACTACCAAGCTCCTCCTTCTGACCAAACATAGCAAACTCATCAAAAGTTACATCTCTACTAATAATAAATTTTGGAGTTCTATCATTTTCGGTACAACACAATCTGTACCCTTTAACTCCAGGTGCATACCCTAGAAATATGAATTTCATTGCCCTAGACTCTAGTTTACCATCATTCACATGAGCATAAGTAGGACAACCAAATATACGCATGCCAGAATAATCAGAAGGTTTACCGGACCATACCTCTTGAGGAGTCTTAAAATCAATTGCAGTAGATGGCGATCTATTCACCAGATAACAAGCAGTGTTAACTGCTTCAGCCCAGAATTGTTTTGGCAAGCTAGCGTTTAATCGCATGCATCTCGCACGTTGCAACAGTGTTTGATTCATACGTTCTGCAACTCCATTTTGCTGTGGTGTATGACATACAGTGCGATGCCTCACTATACCTTCTTTCTTGCAAAACTCATCAAATGGAGCGTTACAGAACTCCAACTCATTATCAGTTCTGAGTGTTTTGACCTGTTTTCCAGTCCGTTTTTTAACCATGGTCTTCCACTCTTTAAACTTTCCAAACACTTCATCGTTGGATTTCAGAAAATACACCCAAACCTTTCTAGAGTAGTCATCAATGAAAGTAACAAAGTACTTGCATTTGCCCTGAGATTCAACTGGAGAATGACCCCACAAGTCTGAGTGAACATATTGCAGAACATCCGTAGAAGTATGCTTCCCAGAACTGAACTTAACTCTGCATTGTTTACCCATAACACAAACTTCACAGAATTTCAGTTTCCTAGTTTCTGCTCCTTCTAACAATCCTTGTTTACTTAGAATTGACAGCCCTTTCTCACTCATGTGTCCCAATCGGCGATGCCACAACTCTGTACAATCATCATTCTTCCCTAAAGATTTAGATACAGCTACTGTCCCTATCACTGAACTACCAATCATAAAGTAAATGCCATGCTGCAATTTACCCTTCATTATAACCAGAGCACCTTTGGAAATTCTCAACTGTCCATTCTCTCAAGAGTACTTGTACCCTTGTTTTTCTAGAGTACCAAAAGAAATCAAGTTCTTCTGTAGACCAGGAACATACCAAGCATCAAGCGTCCTGACTATTTCATCATACATCTGAATCTGCACAGAACCACTGCCCTTAACACTGAGCTGCTCATCATCACCCAACCTCACAACACCATTCCACTCCTTGAAAGAAGTAAACAGTTCACGTGAGAAAGTCATATGATAAGATGCACCTGTATCCAAGACCCAAGTATTTGCAGAACCAGAGGTACTGACTGTGAGAACATCATTGTCTTCTTCTTCGTCAGAACTATCTTGCACCACCGTAGCACTACCACTGGTATTCGGTTCCTTCTCGTCATTTCCCTTCTTCCTCTGTGGACAATTCTTCCTGATGTGCCCCTTTTGTTTAGAGTGATAACATCGAAATCCTCCTTTGCTCCTCGACTTAGACCGTGACTTGCTTCTTTTTCCATCATCCCTTTTAATGTCTCTGCCTTTGCCAACATACAAACCTGCTTCTGCACCATCCTCATTAGAACTAGAGACTCTTCTCTTTAGCTCTTTAAACTGCAAAGCATCTTTGACATCATTAACAGAGATACTATCTCTACCATACAACATAGTATCAACAAAGTTCTCATATGAATTTGGTAGAGAATACAAAAGAATGATAGCCTGATCTTCATCATCTATCTTAACCCCAACACCCTGTAAATCCAAGATAATCCGGTTAAAATTATCAAGATGATCTTTTACCTGCATATTTTCTGTCATTCGCAGGGTATACAAACGCTGCTTCTGATATAACTGGTTTGTGAGAGACTTTTTCTGGTATTTATCATCCAATTTCTTCCACAAACCTGCAGCAGTTGACTCATCAACTACTTCTCTCAACACCTCATCAGTTAGACTCAATAGTAATGCACTATGAGCCTTTGCCAAAATTTTCTTCTTCTCCTCTTCCTTCAACGTGTTAGGCAAACTATTTTCTCCTTCTAATGCCACCGCACATCCCTGCTGAACCAAAAGTGCCCTCATTTTTACCTTCTACAAAGTG
Organism: Biancaea sappan; assembly: GCA_037074585.1. Lineage (NCBI taxonomy): Eukaryota > Viridiplantae > Streptophyta > Magnoliopsida > Fabales > Fabaceae > Biancaea > Biancaea sappan. Next base: position 40,046,981 of record CM073494.1, read on the forward strand.
AAATCATTCGATGTATTGAACTTCTCAATATCGAATTTATGAGTTGACATCATCTCAAATAACAACAAATAAATTACTAGCAAATTTCGCAACCAGAAATTGAATTTCACAAAACTGTTCAGAATCTTGCAAACTGATCAGAACTTCACTAACAGAGATCCAACACAGCAGTCCAACAAAATTCACAACAGTAAACCAGAAATCCAATCCAGCACAATCTAATACAATCCAGTAAATTCACACAGAAATTCAAAATTCTTTTCTGAATTAAACATAAATTCACCAGAACCGTGTTGACGAAACAATAATAATCGCAACAGAAAACTTGGTCCAAACAACAACTAAGACCAAACAGCAGCTTTGACTAAACAACAGTTTTGACCAAACAGCAACTTTGACCAAACAGTAACTTTGACCAAATAATACCGTTGACCGTTGAACGTGCTACAGTGCCGAGTTGCTACAGTATCGTTCTACTACAGTGCACTGAGTCGCTACAGTATCTGAGTCGCTACAGTGCTACGATCTCCAATGCACTAGAAATGCAATAAACAGTTTCTTTTTGCCCAAAAAACAAGCGAATCAAGCTAGATCTGAAATTTGAAACTAGATCTGAAAATTTTCTTACCATCAAAAATTGGTCTCCGATGTTCTTCAACGCACCAAAGATGCAGAAAACGGTCTCCTATGCTCCAAATCAACCAAATCGGGGCAATATTTGAAATTTTGGAGCCAGATCTGAAAATTTTCAGACGTGCTACAGTAACCGGCGAACCAAAAAATGAACCAAGGCTCTAATACCACTTGTTAGGTTATTGTAAGGTAATAAATCAAGGAGAAAGATTGAAAAGAACACACAAAGAAGTTACGTGGTTTGGTCAATGCGACCTACGTGCACGGACAGAGAGAATATCTGTATTATTTTTTATAGAGGCTATACAGAGAGAAATTACATCAATCACTAACTTCTAATGAATTCCATTACACACACACACACATATATATATATATATATATATATAGATGAAATAATGGGTTATAGGTCATGGGTCGTGGGTCGGGTTACAAACCGGGTCACCCACAAAATTCAAGTCAAACCCAACAGTATTGGTCCAAATTGTTATATGCTCTCCACGTATAGCAGCGATTAAAATTATTATACATATATATTCTTTTTTGATGAAGACGCTAATTTGAGAATGATTTAAGAGTTTGAAAAGAATTAGTTTTCTATTCAATTAAATAGATAAATACTCTTAATAAAACATATATATATATATATATATATATATATATATATATATATATATATATATATATATATCCGTTCCAATTAGAAAGATAGAAAACTTCCGTATCTAAAATAAACTAGCTTATTCTAACCTTATTTTGAATTATTCTTTATAGGTTACATAATCAATATAAATTAATTCTTTAATAAGATCAAATTGAATATTAATCTTTAAGAAACAAATTCATTAACATGTGTAACAAGTTTATATTATTTAAAAATTAAATTGTGTGAAGTTAAAGTAAATTGTTAATATAATCTTTATTCTCTTCCTCTTTAATGGTTCTATTTTTCTTTTAAACACTTAGCTTGTAACTCAAGTAGTATGAGATTTGAGTTGTGGGTTAGGAGTTCAAGACCGCTTGTAATTAAAAAAAAAGAAAAGGAAATGGTTCTACTTGTTTTTTAATAACAAAAGATGTATTATTGATATCAATTAACTCCTTTAATAGCAAAATTTGGATGAACCTGTAAATGGAACCTAGAAGGAAAAGAAAAAAAAAAATTTCCATTTTCATTGGGCTTGGCTTCTCTGTTGGCCAACACAAACTGTGTGATAGAACTAGAGTCCACATATGGCACCCGATCGAATAATCTATGTTAGGCTAGTAGAAAATTCCACTGCATTTCCATTAGCTTCAATATGGACCATGGTTAAACCCACATCCATTTTCTTAACAAGTTAAGCATGATTATTTTATCCAAAAACAAAATTAAGCATGAATATTAGTTCTTGATTTGGACAAGACTTATGTACATATTCTTATATTTTTTATTATCAAATTGTTTATTAAAAAAATAATATATATATATACACATATATAATATTATACAAAAAATTTCAAAAAAATATACAATTATTTTTTAATATGCAATTAGTTCCTATATCATTGAATTAAAGGAAAAGCAAAAGCTAGTCAAAGTCAAAGATACATGTAACGTAAAAGATTAAAAAAAATATTATTGTTGAATCACAAATTAATTGTCTAAATTTTAAATTGATGCATAAATTATTAATACAAAAATGAAGAAAAATATTAATATGTCATTATTTAGTTGTTAATGGAGTCTACATTATTATGAAACATTAATTTGCAATTCAATTGGGACTTTCAATTTGATATCTCTTATATTAAAGTATTACACACGTACATACGCACACACAAATTGGTATACTCTTAGTGGCGGCTAATGAGGAGATGATAGCTAATAATTAATAATATACAGTTGGATGATAAAATACTTAAGTGTTTGATATATGTATAATTTAAGAGAATTCCCAATCATTTGCACACAGTTTTAGCATATCTCAACGTTCTGTTGGCAAAGTTAATGTGCTTGCTTCCTCTCCAATGCCTACTTCTCATCTTCATCCATCAAATCCTGCAATTCAAAATGTATCTCCATATATCATCGTCTTTAATTTGCAGTGTCCACAAGGATTCAAAACAAACCAATACGCAGTACTAGAGTAAATTGCAATTCTTCCCTCTAGAATCTATTCAATATTGCACTATCCTCCCTTCCACATTCTAAATATGACTCTCCTTCTTTGTAAGTATAAAATTACTACACTTAACACAATTTTATATATTCTATTTAGATAAGTTTGTTGCAACATTTTTTTAATTTTCAGTAATTCAGTATCACATAACTTCTATTTTTACTAAAATACCATAAATTAACTTATATACATATTGAATGCTTTTTTTTTAAAAAAAAAAATCAAATTACATGACATCTTATTCTCTACAATATAAGAGTAAAGAAAGGTATTATAATATGCAAAAATTAATATTTTTAATTCAATAAAATGTATTTTAGTAAAAAATATATAAATTTAAGGTACCAAACATAAAAAAAATACTATAACAAATAAAAATATAAAATTGAACAAAAATTTAGTGTATTTCTTTAATCAAAAAAAGGAATACATATATTTTAAAAGTAAGGAGAAAAGGTGCGTAATTTTAAATTCTTTCATAAAAAAGAAATATAATTTACTCTATACCATATAATTAATAATATAATAGACCCAGATTCTTTTATGTAACAGGAGAGTCATGTTCGTGAGTTTCAATATATTTCAGCGAATGTATTAAGATAAAAAAAAAATCTCATCTAATTTATTTATCATTTTAGCACATACATTAAAATGCATTGAAATTGGCGAACAAAACCCCCTATTAAAACAGAGTATCCATGCACTTATAATGGGCGAGAAAAGGAAAAGAGAGAAAGAAAAAGAAAAAAAAAGAAATTTTGAATATATATATATATATATATATATATATATATATATATGAGAGGAAGGAGAGATTTATGTTCCAAAGGTTCAATATTTGCAAAAGAAAAGTGGCGATAGCTCAGCTATTTGTATGTGGGAAACAAAATTAAAGAAAAGAGGGGAAGAAAGAAGTAAGAGAAAACAGACTGTTGGAATTCGACGTTGATGAAGGAAGCAGAGGCGTTGGCGATGGCGCGGAAGGCGGTGGTGGAGAGGACCATGGTGGTGGCGCCGGCGGAGGGGCGGGAGCGAGACGACTGTGCTCTGTCCACAATCTTAATCTGAACGGTCTGCCCGGGAATGCACGTCCGAGGAGCCACCCCGCTCAGGCATCTCACCTCGTACCTCCTCCCGCACGCCGCCCCGTTGTCCCATATCCCCTCCCCCGCCGCCCCGAACATGTTGCTCGTCGGAAACTGCGACGCCTCTCCCCCGAAGCACTCCGTCGGTAGAAACGGAGGGCCGTATTGGGCTGCGGTCCCCACATCCGCCTGGGACGGCTGGACCAACAGGCTTGACAAAAGCACACAGCAGGAGATGAGGGAAACAAGAACGCTGGACATGGTTCTGTTATTGTTATGTGCGTGTGGACACTGGAGGGGCTACGAAGCTTGCTGCAAATTGCAATTCAGGGATTCAATGAAATCAATGTGAATGAGCTATATGTGCTCAGATTCGTTGGATTAAACTCAACGCTATCACTATTAGTCAACCAAATATTAAAAATAGGTGGCCTTAAGATGGACCATTGCCCCTTCTTTTATAGCTACGTGCCTTATCCATAATTATTAGATGGCTGTGTACTCTATTTTAACACGACCTTGTCGCTAAATTTAATAACTGACTCTTCCCTGTGAGTTATTCTTGCATAACCTTTTAACCATATATAACTATTTAAAAATTTGCGATCCTCAGTGAACCTTCTTTTTTCCAATTAATTTTATTGATTTTGTTTCCAAAAAGTTATAATTATTTTGTAAATTAAGAAAATCGTAATTTCTAATTACCAGAAACAAAAAGGTAATTTATCCTTAATTATATATATATTAAACATATACAAACATGTATTTGTATATTTGTTTCTCTTTCAGTGATCCTTCTGACCTTCTATAAAATATATTTAATTTTCTTGATTCGGGTGATAAATACATTGATTGTTGGGTTGATTTCCCAGATACATTGTCGAAAATGCATTAAATATGAACTTATCCTGATTGACTTTGATTTAATTTGTATATTTTTTTAGAAAAAGAATTATGAAATTCCTTTTTTAAAAAGGGGGGAAAATCTGACAGATTGAATCCATAACTAATAAAGTTTTCTTAATAGATTCGTTCTACATTCTCTCACCAGTATATTAATCTAATATTCGTTGTACTTCTTTTTCAGAACATTCTAATCATTATTGACTAAACAGAATTGCATAAATAAATATTTAATGAGTATATATTTTTTTGCCCGAATAAAATTCCTAATATTTTCAACTCATTGTTGGTGTAATTAGGTGGGGGAGACGGACTGCTAGACAGAAAAACATGGCAAATTAAGGACAAAGCTGGTAGTGGTAGGCTCGTCTAACATTTTTATTATTCAGTATTTATGTTATACTAATTGTAAAACTTGTGAGTAAAATTTAATTTCATATCGATTAAAACATAAAAAGAATATGATTTTATATATGAAAATGTTATAATAAATTCATAAAAAATTATAAAAGAAGGTAAACTTGTGCACCCACGTTATTAGACTAATCTAGTACAAATCGATTATTTGCTCCCTGGGTTAGGGCAGTCTAGTGCCTTTGTTTTGTTGGTTAATGGGTAATGTTTGCGATTGGACAATTCAACGCAAAACCTGAGTGGTTCATTGGAATCCAATACAACCATTTGGCCTTCTCCTTTCCTTCGAGTGACAATTGTACAACCCAGGATGCTGCCAGCTGCCGCCTAGCAAACTCGATATGTTGTCTAATTTTTTTTTTTTAACCCTGGTCTTTAATTCTTGCACTCTAATTTCATACCATTTAACTAATAAATTTGATAGTGTTTGATAAAATATTAGACTTATATGTAATTTTATAATTTATAATAATATTTTTTATTAAAAATAAAATATATACAAAAAGTTATTTGAAGACATTTTTTATATAATATTAAATTGTAAAAAATGATACAATTATTTTTAAAAATCACACGTTTATCATATTTTAATTAAAAGATTTGATAACAAAAATAAAAAAGATTTTACCCAAATTTTATCCTTCACAAATACTTGCAGTATGGCAAGTTGGGTGGGACATACATACATATATATGTTTATACGGTGAATTTGGAAGAAAATAAATATTTGATATTCCACTGATAATATTAAAAATAAGTATCTAATTGATTTTCAATATATTTAAAATTTCGCTTTCGAATCTTCGGTTATAATGAAAATATGATATTGGATACTCTGTATAGGGTCGTGCAGTAGCCTGAGTTGGTTTAGCTTAATCTAAGTCAAAAGTAAACATGGGATGAGTTGAGTTGACCATATATAATTTATAGACTATAAATCTCAACTCAGTCCAATCCATTAATGGTTGTAGGTTGGGTTGGTCCAATCTATGAGCTAATTTTTTTAAAAAAAATATATAATTTTAGTTATTTAAATATAGAAACTAAATACTGAGACTATAAAATTTTTTAAAAAAATTAGATTAAACTTCTAAACAAAATGTATTAAACCTTAAAAGGGTCAATTTTTCTTTTTAAATAACATATTTTTAATTACTTTAAATGAGAGAAGAGGCTAAATATCAGAATTATTAAATTTCAAAAAATCCGAGTAAACTTTTAAAAATTAAACTAAATCTTAAGAAAAGCTACAAGCCCTTAACAAAAATAACTTACTAAATTATTGGTCCACCTCCACCTCACCTCCACCCCCACCCCCCGTTATGTTTAACGACATAATTATATATAAAAAATTGTATAATATTCTAAAACAGTAATTATTGGCCATTCTATGTCATGAAATTCTGTCCTTGAAAAGTAAATTTCATTTGTCATGAAAAAATATTTCTCCTAGTAAGAAAAGTATCTTTCTTTCAAGAGTTTTTGTATAAGTTATTAAAAATTTCATTAAATAAAATATTTTTATAATATAAAATAAAATTAATTTAAAATTTTTAAGGAAAATATATAAAAAGAATATAATTTTTAACTTATATATATCCACTGTTATGAGTCCACAATGTTTAAAATTTTAATTATGCTAATTATATATATATATATATATTATATGAGACAGTTTAGTGATTAGTTGATTTTGTTATTAGAGATAAACCATGTGTTACCCTAACCCAATCCAATCCTTTGGGTGAAGATGAATTGAACCCTTGATGGATCATGGTGATGGACGGCCGCAATCAACTTCCACATTCGCACACACAGCATAACGGCCTATGCTAGATCAGGACAAGGACGAAAGAAGTACCTAATTACAAGGCAGCCAATTCTGTTTCAATATTCCCTTGAAGATGAATCAACTCGAGTGTGCATCCTCTCTACTCTCTACTCTCTCTGCCTTGTCAGCATCTCCCACCACTTCCCAAGAACATCCAATTCTCCAGTCCTCAAATCTGGATTCACTCTAGACCGGGTTCACTCCAAACCCTCCAATCTTCTCTTAGCTGTTTCATCTTCAACAAAAAAAAAAAAGTGTGATGTGCATTGAAGGAACCATCCAATAGTTGAGAGAGCTTGAGAGGCGAGTTTGGAGTGAATCTGTGCACCTAGTCCTTGTGCACTTAGTCTTTGAATAATCAAAAATAGTGAAAAATTTGAATTTTGCTTCACCACCTCCCCTTCCTCTATAAATATATGTCTCTTGACTTCATAAGGATAATCCCAATTCTTGAAGGCAAAATCCTATTTTAAGTTCAAAAGTGAGAGTTTTTAGAGAGAGAAAAAAGTGTGACTTTTCTTAAAATTATCTTTCTTTTTGTTAGAGAAAGTGTATTTTCTCCTATTATAAGAGATAATATTGTCAATTGTTCTCTCTTTATTTTAGAGAGAAATTGTTGTAATCCTTTTGCATTAGTAAAACTCTTCTACAATTTACCCAACGTTTTTCTTCTCATTTGTTTAGGAGTTTTACACATAAAATTTGGTATTCATCATTTTTTTTACTTTTACTTCAGTTGTAATTAAGTACTCGTTTCACAACATTCCAACAATTCTTTGTTCATGCAAAACTCTACTTAACATATTTCCGCCATTACCATCTACTTCATTCTAATTAACTATGCATCCTCATTCCTCTCCACTCAACCCATGCCCATCTCTCTCTCTCTCTCTACTCTCTAAACTCTGCTTCCAAATTTTAGTTTAAGAGCTGCAAACCATACACCAGCTTTGTTCCCCTTATTTGCAGGACTACACCATCAACGCTACCTAAACACTCATATCTTTTATTCAAAATCCATGCCCAATATCTATTCATTTTTTAATTATTTTTTGTATCTGATGAGACATCTTGTATTTCAGATTCAGACGCAGCTAATATACGCATGAACAATTAATGTATTCCAATCTCTAGAATTTCATCCATTAATTCAACCATTATCATCCCCAGTTCATATAATTTAACTTTTACATATCAAGGTAGGTAGTTAAAATATTATATATAAAAATCATTTCAGCATCTAAAGAGACAAGAATGATGGTACATACCTGATGGGTTGGCTTAAGGGGTGAGATTATAGGAACTGACGCTATGCAGTGTGCAGAATTAAACAAGTAAAAGGCAGAGCGAGCAGTGAATTAATATTAATTATATTGCAGTATAAAGGTTGAAGAAGAAAATTGAAGGGATATTGCAACGTTATACAGAATCAATAAACTGTGTCCATTGTATTTTATATATACAGACTAAACCAAAAACAGCGCTTGCGTTACTTGAAAGACAATGCTTTTTGTTACTTGAAAGCTAATGTTTGGAAATGCCAACCAAACGCTCCAAACGTAAATTTACACGCCGCTCTATTCTAACCTACATTTATGTATACATACGATGTTCCATTTTTATTAAAACAATTTATGTAATAAACTAATTAATAATAACTGAGTTCAGAAGAATTCGTTAAAAAAAATTGTTGTCCTTGTTGATTTTAGTATTATTATCATTTCTTTCGAGTTGAAACTTGCAAGAGATGCGTTGCTTCCTCCTTGAATTATTCTTTATTATTGAGAGTATGTTAAGGAACGTAATTGCCAAGGACCTTAATTATCTACTCAACAATAACATTGTTAAACAAGTCGGTGGGTCATTTATAAATAGGTCACTTTTTTTAAAAAAAATTATATTTAAATAATATAATATTAACATTTATTAAAAAAAATTTAATAATTTTTTATTGAAATATAATTTATAAATGTAAAACATTACTTGTTTAATGTTTTTAAATAACCAATAATTTTTATTTTTTATTTTTAAAATTAACTATATTATATTTATATTCAAAAATTCTATATTTATTTTTTGATAAAACAAAAATTTCATATCTAAATTTACTATATCTATTGAATATAATATTATAAAATATAAAAATATAATAAAATAAAATTATTTATACTAAATAATATAATTTTATAAAAAAATAAAATAAATAAATAAACAAGTCGGCTCATAGGCCCTGCAGGTTTAGCCCACGGGTTAAACGGACCAAACTGTTTCGGTCTATTTTTAAACATATATAATTTCTTAAACTAAAGCCCACTAATTTACAAGCTAACTCGCAACATGAAACATGTTTCTTTTGGGATTAACTCTTTATAGACTATGACTCTTGTTTGACCTCTTCTGGATGGAATATTTTTAATTTGGCTATTTGTTTTTAAATTTTCTTCTAACAAATGAACCCATTACTAAGTTTTTTTTTCGTGAGTCAATCATCTAAAAATTACCAGAAATATACCTTAAAATGCTGACATGATGGTATCAAATGTTATATCGGTGTACTAAAATTCATTTTAGTCCCTTGCAAATGAGAGCTTTCTAAGTTTGATTTTTCATAGACATGTTGTCCTCAAAACGGTCCCTAATAAACTAAATTATTATCAAATTCATAATCAAAAAAAAAATCTATATGGATCACTTGATGATCATGTGATCCATAAATGACTTTTCTTTTTCTTTTAATTTAAGTAATTAATATTTATTTTAATTTTTTATTAGAATTAAGAAAATTTTAAATATGAAAACATGTTAGAACCAATTTGAACAGAAATTTTTTGAAATGATATACATCTAATATGAAGAAAAGTTATAATTGCAAAATACATAATCCTAGTTAAAATGGAGAGTTAATTTAACAATAAAAAATTATCATTATAATCCATTTGAGTACTACAACATTCTGTTATTTTTTCAATTTTACAACTATTATTTTGTTAATAAACAAAATAACAAAATGTTGTACTATTCAAATGGGTTACAATAATTACGTTGTTAATTAAAAAAAATATATTGTAGTCCTCAAACTGGTTACTATAGTAATTTTGTTAAGAGTTAAATAATCTATTTTAACAAGAACTATGTACACCACATCTGGTAATTATAATATTTTTATATTATATGTATATCAATTTTAATTTCTTGTTCAAATTGGATTCAGGATTTTTCCATGATTGAATTTTTTAATTCTTATAAAAATCATAAAATAGTATAAATTAATAATATATCATTATTAAAATTAATTAAGATAATGTATTTTATAGTATTAATTGATAAAATATAATTAGTTAAAATGAATTATTATTATTATTATTATTTAAAATATAAAAATATAAAATCATATATGGTCACTTGGTCACTCAAGTCAAGTGACCCATTTATGATGGATCAATTGTGATCCGAAAAAGAAAAAAAAAAAAGAATGTGCAAATGGCATATATAGAAAAATAATTTCATAAATGATATGTTTGGAGAAATAAAACAGAGAAATGGTACATTTGCGTTAAAAAGCTCTCTTTTGGTAATAATTCAAATTCCACTCAAGCCATTTTCATCTATTAAGACAGACTAATTTGGTTAGATAAAATAGTATTCATTCCTTTGTTATCACGCAAGCTTGTGAACAAAAATATTTTAAAAATATTATTTTACATTTGATTAAAGTTTAAGTCCAATTGATCACATGACAATATTCAATGTAAGCCTTTTGCCTTTATTCCGAATAATTACAATATTTAAAATTTACCAAAAATGCCTTTTACTTTATTTTGACAATCTAAATATGAGTGAATTCATTGAATCAACAAGTAATACATTTGAAACTGTCAATGAGTCAACCTTACCCATGCAGGTTGTGGGTTATACGGGTCAGGCTATTTGACCCCCTATTTAAATGGATCAGAAACATGCCCAACCCGACTCATCAATGACCATAGGAAAAAAAAAAACACAAAAAGAAAATGGTACAGGTAATGCCATTGGCCCATTGATAACCAAAGTAAAAATGAATTGTTCAGGTAAAGTCATTGGCCCATTGTCATTCTTTTCAAAATGGCTCCTTGGTGATGGAGGAGATGGGCTATGGGCTGTTCACTTTTGTTTCAATTATATTAGCCAATCCTATTGCTATGTAATTGGTGATCATTGAGTGATTATGCAGAGCCTAACTTGCAGGAAAAAGCCGAAAAGGATTATTAAGCACAAAGCTAAATCCCTCATAGCTGCACCTTATTATTTCGGGCTTGGCAGTTCGCAATTTCATTATGCTTTAAAAAATTTAAAACAACATGCTCTAACATGAACATCAAATAATAGTCTTTGAAATAATTAAAAAAGGAAAACAAAAAAGCCAAACCCACTCTAGTCTCTAGAAAATTGTTTACACATGAAGTTACAATAACGTTGATGCGATTCTTTTCATGCCAACACTGCATCAACTTTGGAGAAGGGGGCTGTCATCACACCTTTATTCACCTCAACTTAATTTTTAGGAGAGGGAGGGGAACCTAGTTTAGTGCTCCGGAGAGGATGTATTTATTGGACACTTTGAAGTATTATGCTCTTCAAAAAATTTATTGGAAGTTGCATTGGGGCCAGAAGCCATAGATACTTGAGCACCAAGCTACTTAACACAAGAGAGGCCCGCCCCACAGAGAAGCCTTGCACAAGAAACTTGCCACTAGGTGCATGCACGTACCTTGCACACAATGATTAAAAATCAGATTGAAGCGGTCAGTTCGACCGGTTAGATTATGAACCAGTTTTAGGTCTGGTCTAGTTCGACCATTGGATCGTTGATGCTGAAAATTGATACATAACCAATTGAATTGATTTTGAACCAGCGAAATCGGCTTATTAACTAGTTTTACCAATTGAAGGAAAAAACAAAAAGAAAAGAGAGCTCAGAAATTAGAATCCCACGCGACAATGACGACAATAATGAAGAAGAAGAAGAAAAAAGAAAACTAGAAGCAAAAGGTTTGTTTGCAACGAGAACGATGACGTCCATGGCAGTGAGAGAAGAAGACGAGCTAAAGTAACTTTCCAAATCCTCTTTCTTTTTGCAATTTCCAGCCTTGAAGAGAGAGATTACTTTGATTGAAATGAAAGTCTTCAATTATAGCTAAAGAGACAGAAGCGCCATTCATTATCAATGCACAGGGAACAAAGAAAGGAGCATGGTGGAGAGACTCAAACTAAAAAGAATAAGAAAATAACTTTAAAATATTATAGAAAATAAAAAGTATTATTTACTCAAAACCATGCCTTGAAAATTTAATGTTGTGTGTATATCAATATGTGAATTGTGGGAACTGAGAAAGAGAAAGAATTTTGAATTTTAAAAAATGACATTTTTAGTTTTATATCTAATATAAATATATATAATAATATTTTTTTAATAAAAATAAAGATTAATTCTTAATTTATATATATATATATATATATATATATATATAATTACTACCGGTTCGACTACAGGTAAACCAGTGAACCTTAATTGATAACTTTACTAGTTCAATGACTAATCCGATTTTTAAAATATTGCTTGCACATTTGGTATCCAACTTTTTTCGTATTCATGTTTTTGTTAAAAAAATCATATACTTGTTATGTAAACTTCCTAGGAAATAGATTGGTTGAGTATTCCATGCTTCTATCTAACCAACTCCTTAAATGAGGGGGTATGAAAGGATACATGATGAACAAATCATTTAATTTATAATTTTAATTATCTTTAACAAAATGAAATACGTAGCTCGATTATTACAATTAAAAAGATCAAGATTTGTATTACTAAAATTAACTAACAAAACAAATATGTGTCAGTGATATTAATAATTTATGTGCACAAAAAGGGGATTAATTTATTTGAATATGTTAGATGCCAAATCAGTTAGGAATATTGATCACAAGTCTACACATGAAAGCAGGACCCACAAGAAAAAGGATTTCTTTATGTGCTTGGATTATTGTGACATGCTTAGATCATGACCATTTTTTTGCTGTAAGGGTAGACTAGTCTCTGAATGATTAGTAATTATTTCTATTTTGGTAGTTAGGTTCATTAGTCTACTCTCTGTATATATTATTCTGAATCTTGAGGTGAGTACACACAAAAAAACTCATTCTGTTATCTTTGAGTAAAAAGATCTTTTCAGCATTTATACTCTTATTCTTCTCTGTGGCATAACGCTGATATACTATCAGAGCCAAGCTCGACCAAGGCAGCTACAAGTCAAGAAAATGGTTGTCTTTCCAAATTTATGTTTCAAGTCTTTTCTCACCCAATGCCAGCAAAACTTGAAGAACACAATTTCCTACCGTGGAAACACCAAGTTCTTGCTACCATCAAAGGCTTGAAAAAATTCCATCAAAATTCAAGAAGCCAGAAAATGAAGTCTTTGGCAAGATTAATGAAGAATATATCTGTTAGGAACATCAAGATCAACTCCTATTGTCTTGGCTTCTATCTTCTATGTCAGAAAGCATGAAAAACCGTATGGTAGGATGCAACTGTTCCTTCCAGATCTGGGAGAAGCTCAAAATCTTCTTTGTTTCCCAAAACTGCGCCAAGGTAAGGCAGCTAAAAGTCCAATTGAGGTCCATCAAGAAAGGCAATGATACTGCAAATGATTATTTATTCAAAATTAAAAAGACTGTTGATTCTTTAGCATTCGTTAGATCTCCTGTAACCATGATAGAGCATATAAAGGCTATTCTTGATGGTCTCACTAATGGGTATGAAGGGTTTGTGGCCTCAATAATTACAAGGGTTGATCCCTATACTGTTGAGGAAATAGATTCTATGTTGATGACTCAAGAAGAGATGTTTATGAAAAATAAAAGTGATTATGAAATTCTTTCTGTAAGCTTAGCTCAAACTGGAGCTGCTAGAGACAATGTAATACCCCAAGTATTACAAAGTAATCAAGAGAGTTTATTTTCGCATGTGTGAAAATTTCTCGCAAACAAAAAAGATACTTAAGAGAGGACTTTGCTTAACGAGAAAAGGACTAAGATGAAAAGTAAGGAAACTGTTAAATAATCCCATGTCGGATAAATAAGGATCCTTTAGGAGGGAAGAGCTTGGTGAGGTTGAGTTGTGAAGCCGGTGCCACGAGGATGATAGAAGTGGAGCCATAGTTGGGTATGGGACACTAAAAGGTACCAAAGTGAACAAAATACAAGATTTTCATGTTTTAATGAAAATATGTTGTGAAATGGAATTTTGGTGTATATGTGTGATACTTTTACTAAGGTGTGGTTGGGTGCCCATACAGATTATTTTTCCCTTGGAGTCTTATGTGGTTTTGCTTCATTTAGAAGGGTAAAAATGGAAAAGAGAGTTTGTGCCCCACACTCACTAAAACACACATATATTTGATCCCATTCACACACACCTCATTTTCTTTTATGCATCTTGTCCCTCTCATGCTTTCTCCATCTCCTTGCATGCCTCTCTCTTCCTCAAGGCCAAGGAGTGTCCCAAGGATGGCTCCACCATCAACTCTGGAGATCATTCACCACCCGCAGCCTCTCCCTTTGTCGAAATCTTCCATTCAAGTTAACAAAATCAAAACTTATCTTCCCTTTTCTTGAATGCACAAATTTGGAACCCTAACTTAGTGTATGTGTAGAATTCTTGTTTGAGCATGTTTGTTGAGCAATTGGGACTATTCTTTGATGAATTATATCATCTTGGAGGTTCTTAGATGTTTAATTTGATGCAAAACCGTGTATGGGATGAATTTTGGGAAGATTTCCCGTGGCTAGGCAAAGTACCTAGCCATGGGCGACTAGGGGACCCATGAGACAATGAAGGTAGGCCTTGACGACTTATCCTAACAAGCTTGATTGTGTTTGGGAGGTAGGTGGTGCCTCTGACATCAAGGTTGACTCCCAAATCGCTATAGCCAAATATGTCCCAAAAAGTGTGAATTTTGATGCATTTTCTTGTGGTTTGATTCGTAGGCTTCAAGTAAGCTTTGGCCAATGCTTTTCTAATGACCGTAAAGTGTGTTAAATGGCTTGGAAATGAGGAGTGTGAATTTTGATGCATTTTCTTGTGGTTTGATTCGTAGGCTTCAAGTAAGCTTTGGCCAATGCTTTTCTAATGACCGTAAAGTGTGTTAAATGGCTCAGAAATGAGGTAAGTAGTTAACTCTACCTTTTTCAAATGTGAAAGTGTTGATGTTATATATATGTTGGATGCTTGGTATATTGTGAAGTTCTTTTTTCTTAAATTGCAAATCCTCGCTTATGAGATTTCTTGAAGCCAGAGGAGACACAAAAGTTATCAATGTAGGAGGTAAGGATATAAATATTTGTGTTTGCCTAAAAGAATAAGAGGAAGGGGTGTCATCCCTTTATCATAATTAGAATTTAGAGGTCTCATGCCATGGATACTTGTGGCATGAAGAGTGAGTGTTGAGGCCCAAGGATTGGTGCCTTTGACATGCAAATAATGCAAGATAGAAGAATTAGATGAGTAGGTAACTAACCTTACTTATTATGATGTAAAGTCACTAAGATAGTACACCGTGTACATATTATGTGGGAGTAGATAAGGCTACAAGATAGATAGAGTGAAACTCTTTTTTTTTTTTTTTGTAAATTAAAGTAAGCACTTTGAGAAGGGTAATAACTTGGGAAGGAATCTTGAGCTAAAATTTAAAAGACCCAAGCATTAGATTGAATGCAAGTGAAGAAAGAAACATGAGTCCCAATTAAGATAAGTACCTCGTCTCCCTTGGGAAGTTGTGTGTTAGTATTGGATAGATTAAATTATAGTAGTGGTGTTGTAGTGGCAACCTAATGTTGTGTAGGTTGTGTGATGCGGGATGGTTGTGGAAGATAGGACCCTTCATAAGTCCTATTCTAATAGTCCATGATTTGTATCTTATTTTCAATTGAATTATCTCTCTTTGAGTATTTTTATACTCACTCACTCTTTTGTACCCTTGCAGGTTGTGTATCTAATGGGACTTCGTATGAGAAGTAGTGAAGCCTTTGAGTCTTTAACCCTTTCGGCTTCGGGTTGTATGTTGTTATGGGTTTGATCGTGGGATTGAGTCGCTCGGTAGTTAGATAAGACACCTAGGATCTCGTGGTTGTTGTGATGATTGTAGTTTATTATGTATGGATTATTTCATTCCCTCATAATTTATGAATGTTTTGTGACTTGAAAGAGATTTTCATGATTATTAAAAAAAATGCTATTTTAGAAATCTCTTTATTACATTGGGTGATGAATTATGCATGGTATCTTTTAAGGTGTTGTGACTTGTATTAAGTGTTAGGCTTACGATGGTGGACTGAGTCCACCTCCATGCCGATCATATTCCCAAGTAGGGGAGTGACATTTTCTCATTTAAGGATCTTGGCACATTGCACTTCTTCCTTAGTGTTCATGTTCAGCATACCTCAGAAGGAGGATTGTTCTTAACTCAAACTAAATACACAATTCCTCTTAGCTAATTCTAAACTTCACAACCTGAAACCAATGAATACTCCTATGGCCTTAGGACAAAAGTTAAGTACTCAAGATGGTGAGGACTTTACTAACCCCACACTTTATCATTCCATAGTTAGGGCTCTCCAATATCTCACCACGTTTCTTTCAACATGAGAAAAATTAGTAGATTCATGCAGACTCCATTGGAGAATCATTGGAAGGCTGTAAAACGAATCCTACGTTATTTAGCTGGGATTGCACAATATGGACTGCATTTAAAGAGATCTCAACACCTACTTCTCACAGGGTTATATATATGATTCTGATTGGGGCAATGATATAGATGACAAAAGGTTTATCTCTAGTTGTTGTATTTTTCTTGGAGCTAATCCAATCGCTTGGTCTTCTAAGAAAAAAAAAACATTTCTCTCATTCTTCCACTGAAGCTGAATATAGGAGCATGGCCAATGCTGTTATTGATGTGCTATGATTACAATTTCTTCTCTTAGAGCTTAAGATCCAACTGCAACATGTTTCTATCATCTATTGTGATAATCAGAGTGTTGTTTCATTGTCCTTCAATCCCATTCTTCACGCTAAAACTAAACACTATAAGGATAGACTAGCCTTTGTACGATTAGTAGTTATTTTTGTTTTGGTAGTTAGGTTCATTAGGCTGCTCTCTATTTATTGTTCTATATCCTGAGGTGGGTACACACACACAGAAACTCATTCTCAGTCTTTTATCTTTGAGTAAAAAGATATTTTCAGCATTTCTACTCTTATTCTTCTCCGTGGCATAACTCTGATATTTGCATAACACATTTTTTTAATTATATCAAATCTTTTAATAATTATTATATGTATTAATTTTTAACCAATTAGGCATTTTTTATTGTACATCATCGTGCATTTTATAACGATTTGATATAGTTTAATACAAGTTTTGACATGTTTCATGTACATATTTATGTGGTTCACGATTTGATCAACGAAAAATCCCAGTGTGTTTTATCATCACAAGTGCAGGAATATTGCTAATTATGCAAACAATGTTTTGTGATATTTCCTTATTATTGTAAAACCAAAATGATTTTGCATTTGTTTTTGTCAATTTAAATATAAATAACAACATTCAACTAAATATAATAATTTAGAACTTAAAAAGGCTGATCAACTTGACAAAATAATTGTCAAACCCTGATCTTGTCCTACGCCATAGTCTCTTTTGTCCCTATACGTTAATAACTCTCGACCTTCTGGATTACGTAGCAAACCCTGATCTTGTTTGAACTCTCTATGTTGTGTTATTTTATCCATGTTTGATTTTGATTTTGTGTTTTGTGATGGAAACAAATGCATCAATATTTTGATGAATATAAAGTAAGGAATTGCTACTGACCCACGTATTTTCTTGTCCATGTCATGAGAGGATTGGGGTCATGAATAATAAAGAAACTAGAGGAGAAAAGTCAGAAGAGGAAATACCAGCTACATTGGGAGAGTTTGATTCTTTTCTTTTTTTTCATTTTTTCATTTTGTCTCTTTCTCTTCTTTTCTTCTTATTTCTTTTCTCTACTATTCTAGTTGTCATGTAACTCAGATAATTTGGATTTTTTTTTTTGCTTAACTTATGCATCACTTATTTATAAAAAGAATAATGTAATTTCACTATTTGCCAATGATGAGTTGTAAATGAATCCAGATCCTCTATCACATGGTAGAATATTATACTTTTGATATAAGTTTTAGCAACGGTAAAAATCAAAACTATTGCTATAAGTTTTAGCAATGATAAAAACCGTTGCTAAAAAATGTGGCACCTCTACCATACTTTTTTTGTATGGTAAAAGATCTGGATCCGTTGTAAAGACCACTGATTCCTATGGACTAGTGCACTCCCTATCTCTAAACACGTATTTTAATTCCTATAGGATGATTATTGATCAATGTTGTGGGAAAATAAATTTGAATTTATGTAATTAAATAAAGCTCATGCATATAAGGTAGGAAATTGACTCAAATCTTTCATCTTAGACAAAGTACTCATTGTTGGGTAGAGGAAATAAAAGAAACTAATTTTTAATTTAAATTTCATATTTGCCTGTGTTTGAATAGAAAAATTGAGCTCCAACGACCTATGTTTTATCCTTAAATTAAGCAAATTTTTGTCAAAAGCCTAATAATAATTTTAAAATAATTCCCAAAAATTCAAAAAATATTTCTTTTAAAATAATTTTAAAAAAAGAATATTTCTTTCTTTTAAATTAGTTTCTCAAAAAAATGTGTTTCTTATTCTTTTATGTTTCAACTTTCTTTAGATTCATTTAGACTAAAATTGTTTTCTTATAAAAATAAAAAAAATTTAAAAAAGCAGAAAAATTAAGAGAAGAAGAAGTGTGACTAAGTTTTCAAAAATAAAATTCATCAATTAATCCTAAGCCTATTTTCTTTTGACTCCTTTTTTGAGTCATTGTTTCTTTCCTATTTTAACTAAAAGACATCAATACATCATCAGTTTTCTAAACGAACTACATGAAGTTTTGATTCCTAGCACTAAGTAGGCCCTAGGTTCTGCCTAGCGAAGTCTGCCCTTGTGGGTAATTAAAGGCGAATATAAAATAATTGCAAACTTTTTAAATTAGACGTATAACATGCTTAACACCTTCCTTGTGCGGTTCAACTTCCGAACTTAATTTTCTCTAAACGTAAATTGTCAAGTTTAAAGGTTTTTCCAAAGTTTTTTTCTAACAAATAAAATTTTGGTGGCAACAAGGTTGTCAAGATCAAGATTCGACACAAAATTGAAAAAGGCACAGGCAAGATTACGTCGTAGGATCGAATCGGGATTGTAGGATTCTATCAAATATATAAAGAAAAAATATAAAAATATAATAAAATATAATAATGAGAAAAACTTTGTATATAATACAAAACTATCAAAATCTAATTATATGTCAATAAAAAAAGCTCAAAAATCATAGTCATAAATAAATAATTAAAGTATTAAACATTGATTAAAAAAATATTAAAATATTAAATATATAAACCGTATAAAACCAATAAATAAAATATAAATTAATCATCATTCTTATCACTATCCATATTATCATCATCATCTGAATCTCTTAATTCTACATCTTCATTAATAAAAAAAATTTTAAAAATTTAAGAAAAACATAAATGACAAATAAAATAATTTAAAAAATTTTAAAAAAAACACGTAAATGATTTACAAACACATAAATGATAAATAAAAAATTTTAAAAAAATTAGTAGGATCAGCAGAGTCCCATGATCCTACTATTCTAATATCCAAATTCCGATCCTGCAAGATCTCATGTGAAATCGAGATCATTTTTATGTCTAGGATCCTAAGATTTACGATTCTACAATCCAACTTCCGATTTTAACAATACTGGGTGACGACTACTAAAAAAATTGGTTTTCAATTTTAAAATTTAATTTTTTACTATAATTTTCAAAAAGTATTGGCCGGTGACATTTCAAGTGTGATACCCATATATTGACTTAGCCCAGTCTACTATCTTTTTAACTCAAATCCGAATTTGTTGCTGTTTAAAATCGCTACTTTTACTGTTTTTCACTTTTAACAACGGTAAACAACAGCAACTTTGAACAACAGCAAATCCGAACTCTTTTAACTCATGATGCATATATGGTTTAAGCCAATTCAACCTATGTAATGACTTTGCAAAACCTGAGTAGGATTAGATTGGACCAAACTAAAAATTGCAATGGGCGGGTACCTGATCATTTTTTAATTATCTTTTCATTATTTGAATCTATATTCGTTCAAAATTTTAAATACCCATACCCTACTCAAATTCGAAAAAAAAAATTACTTTCGTAACATCCATATCCAAATTAAATCGATATCCAAAATATATAAAATACCTAAAATATTTGAAAAAATATTGCATAATAGCTATTGGAAATCCCCAAATTCGTTATTGGGTATCCAAATACATGATATCCATCCAACAAAAATCTTAAATTTATCAAATTTATATTATATAACTATGTATTATATAAATAATATATTACATATATGAAAATCTTACAATTTATAATATGCACTTATATATTATATAAATGATTTTTAGACGAGTATTGGATAACCTATCCGCTTATGCATTTTGTATAAATATAGAGTATCTGATAACAATATTCTAATTCACTCCAATATCTATCAAATGATTGTTTTTTGCATTTGTATCCTATTTAATATTTGATATGTATCAATATTGAATACATTTTTTGGACAAATATTATCAAATAACCAAAACACTTAAATCCATTGCCATCCCAAGGCCAACCCATTTGAGAACCCTAATTTCTTGTGATGCATTGAGTTTATACTAGAAACTAAAAAGCCAATTTTATCACCTATAGACCAATATCCTAAGCAGAGGTAACCCATGATCTTTTGGTCGAAGGTATGTCTGCCAAAATGAAGGTCATGCTAAGCTATATGTCTGTTTTTGTTAAGGATTTGGTATCTGGTGATGCTTAGTTGCCCAATCAAATATATTTGGAGCAAACTACATTAAATTCTTTTATAGATTTTGTTTAATTATATTTAATATATCTTTATTTTAATTATTCCATTCAATTATCTTTAACATTTTGATAAATATTATAAAAATCTTTGTTTCAATTTATTTTATGTAAAAAAGTTAATTTTACATATAACATGGGATTGAACAATTTCATGAACAAAAAAGTATCATAAAAATTTCATGAAATTAATTAAGCAAACCCTGATTAGTTTGTTTTGAGCTCAAATTATTTGTTTCAGAAAATTAAAAAAAAAAAAGAAGCGTAAATGTATAACTTTATTAAGTATCTGGTTAATATTTTTATTTATGCAAGTAATAATACATACGAAATGTATTTCCTTATATTACTGCATTTTTTAAATATATAATTCACCCAAACAGTTTAAGCCTTATTTAAAAGAAAGTATGTTCATAAATATTATACTCGCCTCTCATATTTGGTAATTCAATACTAATTTTTTTAAACTAAAATACTATCCATTAATCTAAGTACATTTTGAATACTTCTTTATAATAAAATATAATATTTATTGTGACATGTTATTTTATATTGATAACAAATAATGTATCCTAATATGTAAAAATTAATTTTGTTATATTAATATAAATTATTTTAGTAAAGAAATATATGACATTAAGTTATTAAATATCAAAATAAAACATATTGTAACAAATTTCTTTCTACAAAAAATATAAAATTGAACTAAAATGTAATACATTTTATAATTACAATTACAATATAGATTATATATTTTGAAAGTAGAAGACAGTGGAATATGGTTGATTAAATTATAATTTTAGAACCTCTAATTTTATCAAAATTATAAGTTAGTTCTGATACTTTATTTTGATATAAATTGATTATTATAGTTTCTCAAACCCTGAAATAGGTCCCGCCATTAAAGACAAGTAAATTGTCGTAATGCGACTTCGTTTTTAACATATGAACAAGCCACTGCATTTTTTACATACCAATGGGCATGCCCAATCGACACATGAAAATGAAGTGGTCCTTGTGCTTGATTGGGTGAAAATAATGAAAGGGAAAAGCTACAGTACTCTTCTTTAACGAGACGGGGATTAATTTCAAGAAAATTAAAAAATTATTGGGATTAATTTATATTAAAATACAATATAAAAAATAATTTATAATTTTAGTAAAATTATAGGGATCAAAATTATAATTTATCTAATAAAATTTTTAAAAAAGTTATAAGAAAAAAGAGTGTAATTTAATATTATAAAAAATAAATTATAATTTTGGTCCTATAGTTTCACTAAAATTTTAAATTAGTTACTATACTTTATTTTCATGTAAAATGGTTCCTATAGTTTTTCTATATATATAAGTTAGTCTCTGCCATTAGTATAGTTTTAAATTATTAGTTTTACATAGTAGTTAATGTGTATATTTGTAAACATATTAGCATATTCAATTATTAAATTTTGTATAACTCAACCACTATATCAATAAAATTTAATGTAGACTCTAGATTAGAAAAATTGAGAATTAATGGCAAAGTGAGAATTTTGATGACATGGCGACTGAGTTATACAAAATTTAATGATTGAGCATACTGACATGTTTACAAATATATATATCAGCTGTTATATAGGATCATTTTAATAACAAAGTTAATAATATTAATGACAGAGACTAACTTTAAAAAAAATATAGAGATTAATTTATAATTTTAATAAAATTATAAAGGCTAAAATTGTAATTGAAGCAAAAAGTGAAAGTAGATGAGAGAAAGGAGACAGGGGAGACAGGTGATTCCAGCACAGCAGTGGGGTTGGGTTGGGTTGGTTGAAGCAGTGTGTACGTTGAAGCCTGGTTTTGGGATTCATTGGTGGATACAGACTGGAAAGTTAGCACCAGAGAGCATTTCCCTCATTCAATGAATCCAAACAATAAAGAGGTTATGGTATCTTCTCACTCTCTGACTGCTTTTGACTGCTTCCTAATCCTCCCACAACAGACAAACCCACACATTTTCCAAACGCGGTTTTGCTGTTGTCGCCTCTCGTCATCACTCCCAACCACTCCTAAACCGGACGTAAATGCTCTCTCTACTTATCAAAAACGCGTTTGATCGATGAAATTTATGTCAATTGAACGACTTTTGTGTATCAAATATTGTTTAACGAGCAAAAAGCCTACATCCACACACCTTCACACAATCAATTAGTTCTCTATCATTTTCCTCCCTTTCCTTTTTCATCACTTTTTTCACACACTTCTCGTGTTACACTTCATTCTTAGTTTTCAAATATTAATCAATGACACTTTTGTAAAACCGTGTGACCACCACATATTCTAAAATACAGCTCTCTGCGTGCTCAACACACTAAAATCAAACTTGGTATTTACAATAATACCTCCTATTTTAACTAACTCTATACTCACAATACTTTCATTTTCAATAATCTTATTTTCAAAATGTTTCATCCTTTGCAATTTATAAGTTTAAAAGGAATTAATCTTCTATTTTATTACATAATAGATAATCTTCATAAAAAAAAAAAGAAAACTAATTATAGATATTAGAGGCCATGTCAAATTTCTTAATTCATTTTTAAATATTTATTGTCTATATAAATAAATTATAATTATGTTTTTAAATAATAACAATTACTTAGAACTCGATTCTTATATATTTTTTTAATTTTTTTCTAATATTATATTTTATACTTAATTTAATTCATCTACTAGTTTTAAATTCACGTATAATGAGAAAAATATATATTATTGATTTTTTTTAAAATATAACTAGTAATTATTCATTTATTTTGAATGCACGAAATCCCTAATAATGTGGGATGTGAGAAGTAAAGAGTGGTTACTTCAAAGGTTGTGTCATGCTATTGCTAGAGCCAGTTGTTAGTTGTTACTTAGGCCAAAGCGAAAAGAGAATGAAAATTGAAATATTAATAAAAAACAATTACACTCATTTTAAGTAACAAATAGCAGAAGATTCGAAAGCCGAAACCACACAAAACCATTTGGGTCAAATATGATATTTATCTTTATATAAATTGTTATTAGATTTAATAGTTTAAATTTTAATATTTTTTATAAAAAAATTTAAAATTATTACTTAATATCTAAAATTTAAATTGTTAAATTTAAAATTTGATGATTTAAATAGAGACAAATCTTATTATACAAAGACATACATCAAATCCAAATTTCACGAAACTTGTCTTTCTCTACTTTTCTCCTCCCACCCCAACTAATTTTCCTCACCGCCTTAAATTTATAACAAGGCAAGGAACGTAAACACACGGGTTGATTTGATAGCCAATTATGTGCTTCCACGTCATAACGTTTCTTTCATTTTTCTTTTTTTCTTTTAAGTAAATTATACTCTCATTTTCTGTTTTCAAAATTACAATTTCTTCCGTTTACTTCTAAAATATATAATCCTTTTTTATACTTATAAACTATATCACACTTTAATTTAGTTTTATATTTTCTGTCTGAAAAAAAAATTGATATAATATTTTTTTGACATTTGACAATCTTAATATCACATATGTGATACCTTTTTTGCTTTTAATTTAGAATAAAATGTCAAAAGTGTTTTATTTTTTTGTAAAAATTTGATATGAACTGAAGTTTAATGAACTATATTTTGGTTAAAAACTTGTTACATCAGACCGTAACAGACCTTTTTAAATAAAAATATAAAATTAGATTAAAATATCATATTTTTAATTATAAAAAGGGCAGTATATATTTTAAAAATAAAAAATGAGCTTGTTATTTTAAAAACTATCTTAGAGAGAAAGTGTTTATTGTTTTTTTTTAAAAAAAATTCTTTAGTTTTGATTAAGCATATAGAAACCATAAATCAATCTTTCAAGATACACGCGCTTTAAATATAAAAACTCTTGAGAGGGTTTCACTCATCGCGTGTTGTTGAAGACAAGTAATATATTTGTCTTAATTTAAACAATTAAATTTTAGATCTAACAACTTAGATATTAAATAACTGTTTTAATAATTTTTTAAAAAAATTAAAATTTAAGCTATTAAATTTAAAATCTAACCATCTAAATTAACACAAACATGATCATGTGATTTAGTTCAAGGGTAGATCCCATTTCCGTGTTCCAACGCACCGTATTATGTACCCTCTCCTTCCGATTCTCCTGCACCCGATTTCTTTTTAATTCACGTTTTCATTCTTCTTCACCATAGGCGTGAGGGTCAAGGTGGGGACCCCCTTTGCCGCCTCCACAGTACGTACTCTTCAAGTCTTCTTCTTCCTTCAATCTCTTCGATTTCATCTTATGCTAAATGTGCATTGTTAGCCCTTCTACTTAATACTTGTATACATACCTGCATTGCATGAAGGATTCACCTCTGTATTGTTTGAATTGTTTCTTCTTCTACAATATTAGCGGATATGCCTGTTTAGTTCGCGAGATTGAATCACAAGTTTGGAAAACAAATTGGCCCCTCATACATGCTCTTCTGTTCGAAGAAATGCTTTTTGTTGAAATAACGGACTTAAACTCTTCTTTCTGGTGATTAACAGCCTGGTAATTTGAAATGTACCTCCATTTCCTATTATTCCATTCTCTTCTCGCTATCCATATGCTATAGGTCGTCGCGAACGTGAATTCATGTTCCATATAATCTGCTTCTGCTCTGCGTATCTTTGGCAGTCTCAGTTCTAATTTTTTTTCTTTGTTTTCCAATTTCGGTGAGAGTACAAACAAGAAAGCGGAAATGGATTGCAGTGTTCCTCTATATTTATAAGTTATTTAGACTTTGTATTTGTATTGTATATTATATAGAGTAACTCAGAGTGCATCATCGATGTTCGCATCACATGTATCCAACTATTTGGTGCCTTTTTTAAAAAGTTGGAATTTTGTCCCTTTTGGTTTCTTTTATAACTCTCATCAAAACCACCGACCTCCGGTGCGCCTTATTTTTTCGTTTCTTCTAAGCGCATTAAAACACTTGAAATGCCCAAGTCTTAATATTTTCTAATCTCTACATAATTTTGTTGCATCAGACACGGGAATCATGGGTAAACCATTCAAGGGCATCATTGAAGATGTCAAAGGAAGAGTAGCATGCTATAAACAAGATTGGGTTTGCGCAATCTGCTCAGGCGTAAAGTAATTCTTGTTTAACATGCCACATTACACACTGTGAATCGCATTTTTCCCTATTTTAATCAGATTGCATAGTTCTGATTAATTGTTCCTTGATCTGTGCCAGGATATTGGCTCCAACTTTCTACATATTCTTTGCTTCTGCTCTTCCTGTTATTGCCTTTGGTGAGCAACTGAGTGAGCATACAGGTGAATAATCTCTTTTCTCATTAGTTTCTAATTTTTTGTAGTTATTATGTTAAAAATTATCAAAAACCGAGTTCCAAATGTCAATAACGTTTTTTTTTTCCCTTTTTTCCAGAGGGACGATTGAGCACAGTGGAAACACTTGCATCAACTGCCATTTGCGGAATTATCCACTCGATACTTGGTGGGCAGCCTTTGTTGATTTTAGGAGTTGCTGAACCGACTGTTATAATGTACGGCTACCTATACGATTTCAGCCAAAAAAGGCCAGAGCTGGGTGCCAAGTTGTTTCTAGCTTGGGCTGCTTGGTATGGGACCAAACATAAATCTTTCTGTCTTCCCCAATATTCCATAGCTATCAATTTAATATTTCTGGGTCTTATTATGTATTGCAGGGTTTGTGTCTGGACTGGACTCATATTGATCCTCCTTGCTATCTTCAACGCTTGCACAATTATCACTAGGTTTACTAGAATTGCAGGGGAATTATTTGGCATGTTAATTACTATCCTGTTCTTTCAAGAGGCTATAAGGGTATTGATCTTTCTTTGTAGCAAAGGAGATTTCGAATTTGGCACTGCACTGCCGGAATTAACCTCCTGACAATTGTTTGAATTTGAACCACAGGGAATACTGGGCGAGTTCAGTATACCCAAGGCTGTGGATAAATCAGCAGAGGAATTTCAGTTCCAATGGCTGTACACAAATGGATTACTAGCAACCATTTTTGCTTTCGGGCTACTTCTCACTTCCATCAAAAGCAGAAGAGCAAGATCATGGCGATATGGAACAGGTAGATAAATAATATACAATTAGCGACCAGACAAGACCATAAACAGAATGCTTGTTTGTTAGACATAATTTAGCTTTGATTACTCTTATCCTCACTGTGGCATTGAATGCAGGATGGCTTCGAGGTTTCATTGCAGACTATGGGGTTCCACTGATGGTCGTGTCATGGACTCTGTTATCCTATGTTGTACCGGACAAAGTTCCAGATGGTGTTCCTAGAAGGCTGTATTGTCCCCTTCCTTGGGAATCCGCGTCTCTGTACCACTGGACAGTAGTGAAGGTATTGTTATATTATACATCATTTATAATGATGTCGGCGTGGGATGCTTAGTAAATATAAATGGTAGCGATTAATATGACGCAAGTCCTAGAAATGATGTGACAGTTGACTACAAAATGCAGGACATGGGGAATGTACCCTTGGTTTACATATTGGCAGCATTCATTCCAGCTGTGATGATAGCAGGTTTATACTTCTTTGATCACAGTGTAGCCTCCCAGATGGCTCAACAGAAGGAGTTTAACCTTCAAAAACCATCTGCCTATCACTATGATATGTTATTGCTTGGAATTATGGTATGTTATTTTGTCCTAAAATCCTTCCTTTCCAGAGGTCTGCCGATGTATCCATAGATTTGCCTGATTCATTTCTCTGTACTCTTCAGACTGTGATTTGTGGTCTTCTTGGACTTCCTCCTTCAAATGGTGTCCTTCCTCAGTCGCCCATGCATACAAAAAGCTTGGCAGTTCTTAGAAGGCAGGCAAGTATCATAATCTGCATTATTACCTATGTCAAATATATTAGTCTTAACCAAAGTAAATGATTTTGCAGTTGATACGAAAGAAGGTGGTACAAAGCGCCAAAGAATGCATTCAGCAACAGAGGAGCAACTCTGAATTATATGGAAAGATGCAGGCAGTGTTTATAGAAATGGACACAGCCCCTACTGTAAGTATTGTGAGCTAGGTAGTATGTTTATGTTACGTGCTATATATGCAGCCATGTTCAAGAGTTACTTAAACGAGGTTTTGAACATGGTACAGGATAAGGAGTTGGATACTTTGAAGCAGGCTGTAATGAAATGCGAGGACAAGGACGGTGAAAAAGGAAAATTTGATCCTGAGCTACACATAGATGCGTATCTACCAGTCCGGGTTAACGAGCAAAGAGTGAGCAACGCTTTGCAGTCCCTCCTAGTAGGGGCATCAATTTTTGGCATAACCATTATCAGAAGGATTCCTACCTCTGTTCTGTGGGGGTATTTTGCTTACATGGCAATTGATAGTCTTCCAGGGAATCAATTCTGGGAAAGGATATTGCTTCTCTTCATCACCCCAAGCCGGCGTTACAAGTAAGTAACCACCTAACAAGATTCATAAGCAATCATTATTAAATTACACTCCTCTCTTCTAGAATATTCAAAACGATACGACTCTTTTTTTTTTTTTGAAAATATATACTCTTTTTCTTTTATAATTATGAAATTACTACACTTTAGTTTAATTTTACATTTTTTGTTCAAATAAGTTAATTACACTCTGTTTTTAGATATTTAGTAACGTAATACCACACTTTTTTTTTAACTAAAATACCATTCATTAATCTAAACACATATTGAGTGCTTTTTTTTTTAACAAGAAAATAGAATATTTGTGACATATTATGGATTATCAGCAAAGAAGAGTATCATAATATGTAAAAACTGATATTCTTAGATTAATACAAAATATTTTTGTTAAAAAATAAGTGACACTAGGTTATGAAACATTAAAAGAAAGTTATAATTGACCTCTTTAGACAGAAAATATAAAAGTGATATAGTTACATGGGAGTAGAATGCATATTTTAAAATAAAAAGAGAGCTTTAATACTTGAAAGGTATGGGAATGTTAATGTAACCTGCTGTTTTATATATTCTTTTTTCTGATGTCTGTGTGTGACATTGCGTGGGCAGAATCTTGGAAGGTTCTCATGCTTCATTCGTGGAGATAGTTCCATTCAAGACCATAGCAGCATTCACACTCCTCCAGATTGCATATTTGCTGGTGTGTTGGGGCGTGACATGGATTCCCATAGCTGGAATATTGTTTCCCCTTCCTTTCTTTCTTCTCATATCCATAAGACAGCATTTGCTTCCCAAGATGTTCAACGCTAAGCATCTCCAGGAG
The DNA here is from genome assembly GCA_037074585.1 of Biancaea sappan. Lineage (NCBI taxonomy): Eukaryota > Viridiplantae > Streptophyta > Magnoliopsida > Fabales > Fabaceae > Biancaea > Biancaea sappan. Next base: position 40,076,380 of record CM073494.1, read on the forward strand.
CTAGATGCTTCGGAGTATGAGGAAATCGCTGGTGATCCACTCGCATCCCGTAACATATCATTTGTGGTGAGATTCATTTCTCTTTTTTATTTTAATTATTATTATTTTATAAAGCTTTCTTCCATACATGTTAAGTTGTAGGCATATCAATATAAGTTTGGTTCATGGAGTCAGCATATTTCAACCTTGCAAATGGCTTGGTTGGACTAATGGTTCAATAGCTCATTTTTTTAAAAGAAAAGGTTTAGCTCAATCTACTAAAAGGTTGGGACCAGTGAGCTAGTCCTGTTTAGTTTTTTATTCAAGTTTAGTCTATTTTTAAAAAAGTTTAGTCTATTTTTTGAAATTTTATAGTTTCAAGGCTTGGGTTGGATTTATTCAGCCTATTTAACAGTGCTATTAAGATGTCTTCTCGTGTTGTTTGTGCATATATATATATATATATGTATAAGTTTCAATTCAAATTTATAACTATGGGCTTGAAAATGGTTTTTATCAGGATAAGGCCCCTGATGCTGACAGTGATACGAGTACGGACGAGTTCTATGATCCAGAGATACTGGACGGGATGACAACCAACAGGGGAGAGGTGAAACTCAGAACAGTAAGTTTCAACAATAGAAGCCACAGCTTTAACGAAGACCGACATTATTAGGTAACGGACTAATAAAACAAACCCTTTACAGTAAGTTTCATCAAATTTCCAGTAATATTTGTCTCAGACTGATAAGAGTGTTACCTAAAATATATGTGGCGTTTCTGAGCAGGTATGTCCTGATGGTGGTGTTCAAATGTGAAAGTTCTGGAGCAATACTCAAGATTCCTGAATAGCTAGTTATAGCTTAAAGTCTTCATCGGAAGACAAAAGGAGGATGAAAAATTCCCGTTGGAAAAGAGAGAAAATTATTTGAATTCTTTGAAAATAACTTCAATTTAAAAAGAAAAATGCATTAGAATGTAGACATCACGGCCGGTTCACGAATATATTTGGCCCAACACAATGGAAATAGTCCTAAGCCCAATGAACTGAAATTCAAGCTCATGTATTGAGTGCATGCGTCTTGGGATGTATTTCACTCTGGCTACCCCACCAACAAAATCTGTCAATTTTTTAATTCCTTGAATGACATATTATATTTATTTTTTATCGTCATCTTATTATATAGTCTTTAATCATGTCTCACGTTTCATTTTTCACTATAAATCTATTTTTTATTCAGACATGATACTGAATTGATCATAAAAAAAAGTATTTTAAAAATAAAATTTGTTTTATTATGAAAATTGTTAAACTCTTTGAACAATTTCAAACAATCTCATTTATGAACAAATAAGCACGGATAGAGTGATGTGAATAAAAATGGGGAATTAAATTCATCAGAGGACTTACTCAGAAAATAATAACATCACCTGGACTTGAATTGTGATGCTCTAGCACAACATTAACTTTAGCATGTCTACTGATTTCGCCTTAGCAGCTTGCTCAGAATCATAACTATTTTTCAGTCAAATTGAAAGAACCAAAGCTAAATGCAATATATGATTATATATATATATATATATATATATATATATATATATATATAGAGAGAGAGAGAGAGAGAGAGACTAGATAAATGACTTCAATGGAAACAACTTCACAAAACATCTCAGGACTCTTGGATTTGGACGAATTATACAACCATGAAGGATGTGACGCTGGTGGATCTTGTTTGGAGAATTGGTAATTGTGAGAAAGTAGACATTTCGAGCAATGTTTAGTGGAGACCGTAGTGTCACGGCCCGGATATTTGAAGATTGGGTTTGCGCAACATGTACGTTATTGTATAAGTTCACTTGGTTTTTAACTGCAATCTATTAGTTGTGGCTTCAACGGATGTATAGTTGTGCGTGTCTTGCGGGTTTGTCCCCTAGGCACTTCATTGGTTGGGAGTTGAAGCCATTCCCTGATGAGTCCATGACAGGACAAAACCGGTGAACTTCTCTATTTATATGGGCAAAACGGCTGAACCTCTACCGAATGGCAGCAAGGTGGGGGTGCCGCACGGGCTGAACTTAGTGTCGAATTTCTAAACTCGTGACAAGTGGTATCAAAGCGGGTTCCGGCCCATGGGAAGGTTGTGCATAAGTAGTCCGCACGAGGATAAAATATTGGCTGTGTCTTTGTGGTGGGAGTTGTGTTCTCCTAAGGGTGTCACGTGGCGTGACATGATCGTGGTGATCTCGTCAAGAGAGATTCTCCAAGCGCTTGTTCGTCGGAGAGAGTAATGGGCCAGTCGATTAAGGGTGAATGGCTTGGTCGTTGCACGCCGGGTACGAGTAGGCAAGGAATGGACGTCCCTTGTTTCCACTAACGAAAGCCAAGATGGTTGTATGCGGGCTACTTTTGTGTTATTGGGCGTGACATTTTGTGAATTTAGCCATGCACGGGGACGTGCATGAAAGTGTAGTGGGAGAATGTCACGGCCCGGATATTTGAAGATTGGGTTTGCGCAACATGTACGTTATTGTATAGGTTCACTTGGTTTTTAACTGCAATCTATTAGTTGTGGCTCCAACGGATGTATAGTTGTGCGTGCCTTGCGGATTTGTCCTCTGGGCACCTCACTGGTTGGGAGTTGGAGCCACTCCGCTGATGAGTCCATGACAGGACGAAACTGGTGAACCTTTCTATTTATATGGACAAAATGACTGAACCTCTACCGAGTGGCAGCAAGGTGGGGGTGCCGCACGGGCTGAACTTAGTGTCGAATCTCTAAGCTCGTGACAGTAGCTCATTTAGATGGTAACAACAAGTTGTTGAACCTCATGGATCATACAAATCAGAAATGGAGGTCACAAAGGGACTTCACAGTATCAAACGATTATATATTTTTCGTTCAATGGATTTAAGATCAAATTCAAGTCTTACCTAATCATGTTCCCATGACCTGAGATTTAGAAATTCAAAGCTCTATAAGGATTTTTAGGCCCAATTTGTCTCATTTGTATGTTTTTAATGAAATCTGAATCTAATTCATTTAGACTAATTTTTTTAAATGATTAATAGTGAATATATTCTAATAAATCACATATTATGACAAGTTATTATTATTATTATTATTATTATTATTATTATTATTATTATTATTATTATTTATTTTAGGTAAAAATACACTTTACCTCTATAAACTTTGCCTTATATATATTATATCCTACTCTAAACTTTAAAACTTAATAAATAACCTCCTCAAACTTTATAATCCATGCAAAATAACCCTTTTCATTAAATATTTTGCTAATTAGATTAACAATCAATGCTTATTTGTTAAGTTTTAATTTTTTCATTCAATATATAATTCTATTTTTTAATTTTGACTTAATCATTTTTTCATAGCATATATTTAAATACTAATTTATTTGAATATTATTTTTTTACTAATAAACAATTTCTATGTGTTCTAAAAACAAATAGTTTTAATTATCCAATATTCAAATTTAAAAATAATATATTTAATATTCAAATATGTATATAAATTTCGACATTAAAAAAAAAAAAGACACATATGCCATCTTAGTCTTCATCTGGAGACTTAGGGACTATGCTCTACCTTCTGCTGTGATCCTTCAAAATCATTGAATGTGGACTCTACTTGTTGCCTCTGTAAATAAGGCGAATTCCCTTCATTTCATTAGTAAATAAGAAGAGATTAATTTCCTTCGTTTCATTTGATGTGCAAAGGGCACTGGTCAAACCCACCAATTGGATTAAATTAGCCCAATTTGGTTCTTTTTGAATCACTATAGAAACAAAATTGTAATTATTTATTGAATAAAAATGGATGCATTCTAAAATAAAACCATGTCACTAAATCACAACTTGAATAAAGACTGCAAACAAAGCAACATGAAATTGAGTTATTTAGGCAAGGTCGGGCGTACGTTTTGTCCTTCTATCATTTCACTTTGTTGGGTACGGTGAGACTGCAATGAGGTTGGAGTAAACAGTTCTCAAATATTACACTTATTTTAGTTTAGTCTCTAAGAGTTTATGTATTTTAATTTACTCCCTAAAAGATCTTGTTTATTTTAATTTGTCATCTTTATTTGTCAGAGTAATTTTTAACAAATAAGATAAAATAAAATTTAATGAGGGTATATGTTTACAATTTAGCAATAAAAACTAAACTGAGCACTTAATTTTTCAAAGATTAGAATGAAACAACTTCAATATTAAAAACACTAAATCAATAATTTACTTGTTGAGATTGTGCATTTGATTGTGACTTGATTCCTGCTTGGCCAAGCTGGTTCCTCCAACACCACCTTTTGTTGCTCTGTATCAAACTTACCATCAATTTGAAGGAAACTAGGAGCCTTTTAATATGGCCATTTTTTTTTTTCACTGAAAATAAAAAATAAGTTTGAATATGTGTACGGTTGAGTTCAATAAAAAAAATTTTTAAAAAATATTTTTTAAAATATGTCCAAATCTAAAAACACCTTCTAAAAAGATGTTTTCAATGTTCAAACACCAAAAAGTTGGTTCCTCGGACGCCACCTTTTGTTGCTCTGTATCAAACTTACAATCAGTTTGGTTTAAACTGGGAAAATAGCATGGAAATTGCAAGTATCTTTATGTCTTTGAACAATACCCAAATTACACGAGTTATCTAAGTCAAGAGGACTTATTTTGGGTTGAGATAGCATGTTTAATCCACCAATGTTTTGTGCAAAAATTTAGGTTATAATGCACAAAATTCCTTGAACTTAAAGAGTTAATACATTTTACCTCCTTATCTTTGAAACTCAACAAAATAATTTTTGAACTTAAATTTTGTTGCAAAACAATCTTTTCATCCAATAAACCGTTAAGTCAACTAAGAGTAAAAATCTGTCATAAGTCATTCATCCAGCAAGTCATAAAAATAAGACGCCCAAATGGCAACTGACATGGCAAGTTCTGGGAGTCTTATTTTTTTTGACTAGTTGGATGAATGACTTATGACATAAATTTTCACTGAGTTGTTCAAACAAGTAAATTACCCACCATGGCAAAGTCTTGACTCATCGTGTGCAATGGGAGATGGGATATCATCAGATGCTTCACTAAACTATCAATCAATGGAATTAGTTGTCTTCTCCACCCTCTCCACAGTACTAAGTCAATCAAGTTAAGGTGGCAAAATGGTAAGGCAGTGTGATGAGGACACCGCTTCATGAAAAGAAGGCCTTTTTTCATCTCTTTTGTCCCTTTGCATTTTTATTCTGCCTTCACTTGGGCTGCGTTGAGCAATATCACGGGCAAGAATGAGATGATCACCATCTCTTATAAGCTTTATATCCTCCACTTCAGCTCCCTCTGCAGTCAAAATTTTGGTGGCAGGAAAGTCAAACTTTTTCCCTCCCATATTTATCAATTCTTGAAGGGACTTGGGCAGAAAAACAAGCTTTTTAGCATGTTCCCCAATTTCTGGACAACTCAGAATTACTCTGGCTGGGAATTCATTCAGATTCTCTGCAACACCAAGATTGTTTTGTGATGCTTCGGCTTGACCTGCACAATTTCAGATATTGTTAACAGGAGCGCTAAAAGGGGGTAATAAAATGATCACTTTATAACAAAAGATGAACCCTCTTTTTGTTTTCTTTAACAATTGAACAGTCCTAAGTTATTGCAAGGTAAATGCATACCGCGGTTAGCAACAACCGACATGATTCCAAATAAAGAATTGTTGAAATTGTTGACCCTCTGCCCTGGACGGTTCTCCCAGCATGTCAAGTCTTGACCAGGTGCTCGCATGCTTCCTCGGGAAACGGTATACATTGTTGGTTCACTTTGAAACCTCACCAGGGGTGGCACACAACTCATTGACTTTGGAATATCAGGGGGTCTTTTGCCGTAATTCATTGACCTTGGATTTGGAATATCTGGGGAGCTTTTGCCATCTCGACTGTTCTGAAATATCTTTTTGATTTCTTCATGTCCTTGATGATCTGCCAAAGCCCAAGGAGTCCATCCAAGAATATCTGGCCTATTAATGTCTGCTCCTTGTTGCAGAAGGAACTTTACTATTTCAGTGTTTCCTTCACTTACCGCCGTGTGCAGTGCTGTGGTCCCATTTCTTTTGGGCTGCGTCACACTCCCACCATATTGTACAATTTTTTTGAGCAATTCCAAGTTGTTTTGCTCAACAGCAGTGCAGGCAAAATGGCCCACTTTGTCTTCAGGTATGGCTGCACCATTGTCTATTAAAAGTTTTATCACAGATTCATGCCCTCCCATCATTGCTTCCCATAGCGGGACACTTCCATCGAAATCTGTATGAATAAGAGCAATTAAAGATGAAAAAGAAATCACTTAGCACTGCTAATTATAAGATTACCTTTGCTGTTGGGATCAGCTCCATATTCTATAAGCAGGACAACACAATGTTCACTGCCTTTAGATGCCGCAATATGCTGTTAAAGAAGACAGTAAATTTGTAAGCTTTCAGAATACATTTGATGCATATACTTGTGCATCAGTGCATGTATGTATGTGTAAGAGTAAACAGAAATGAAAGAAAAAAAATCTTCTAACCAGTGCTGTCCTCCCATTCTTATCTGCTTCATTTGGATCAGATTTCCTCTTCAGCAAATGATGCAACAACAGATCGTCATCTTTGTTTGCAGCAAAGCATGGACCTATAGGCATATCCATTCCGCCCCGAGCTAGCATGGCCTCAGTTTCTGCCAAAACTCCATCCATCGCCGGATCCCTACATCCTTTCAAATGCTGCAATAAATAGCAAAATATAATAGACCAAATTCTCCTCCATGGACCATCAGAAACAAGCCGTTTGTTTGCTCCTAAAGACGTGATTCTTCATAAAATAAACTAATAAGTCTAACCAAGATTTACATTTTCACCAAAAGAAAAATCAGACAGATTTAATTTATTGCAAAAATCAATTTGAAGAGTAAGGAAATAATGGTCCCCAATTAATGTCCCATACAGCAGGATAATATTTCTGTAGATCAACGTACTAACAGAATAACAGATCTTAAGCTGGTGAATAAATATCGACATAATCTAATTTAGCAACAATGCATCAGCAATGAGTTTTTTTCTAAAAACATTTTACAAATCCACTCTTTCCATTCTTTTTAAGATACCTCTACTCAGTATTCTTTTCCTAAACTTACAGCAGCATCCAAAAGATTGTTCAGAATTTGACAATGGCCAATAGTAATATTTCAAGCTTTACCAATGAAACCTTCTAGGAGAATTGGCAACGAAATTGAGATTTAATAGGTAATGTCTATAACAAAAAGAAGAAAATCTTTAGAATAATGGATGTAAAATAAATAAAGAATCGGGTGTAAAAGGACAGCAGCATGTTCTTCAGTCTATTGTTTGAGTAAAAGAGCATGGGAAACAAATTAAAGCATATCTTCCTATGGGAATCAATGTGCTTAAATACATTATATACCTGAAGAAAATTGTTCATTATTATTGTCCCATCTCCAACATTTGATTTAGCAAGATTTATAAATGTTGAGCGGTCCAAACGAAGAAGCTGGCTTAATCGTTTGGTTCGAACTGTAAAGAGCTGTGGCCTGTAACATAGCACACCTATCTCTCCAACTACATCTCCTATCTTTGCTTCACCAACAACCTGCAATTATTGCAGACAACATGATTTGTTAGTCATCACAACAAGTCTCCTTGTCATTCCCGTGACATCAGAAAAAGCAAAGCAGTGATCATTTACAAAGGTGCTACTTTAAATAAACTTGCCTCTTCTATTCCATTCTTTTGCACAATGAGTTCCTGCCAGTCACAAGAAAATGAAAAGCTTTAGTTTGATATGTTTCTCCATCAAAATTTGAAGGGAGAAAGATAATTATTTGAAGTGAAGAGACTTATGTATTGATAGACACCGGCTTGTACAGAGCACATTTTTGAGAAATTTCACACTTGATATAGTGTCCATCAAAAAGAAATTATCCAAGATCATAATATAATTATGTCCTTATTACACTTTTGCCCTTTAGTTTCAATAGCAACATTTAATGGGAGTTATTTAGTCCAAGATTAGCATATGTGGAAAATTCTTTGCTGGCATAGCTATCTTACAGCTAAAGGAGAAGAGATATAATATCTTACAGCTACACCAGTAACCAATATATAGAAGTCTGCTGGTGCTTCATTCTGTAAAATAACGTCTTCCTTTGGAGGAAAATACTCAGCTTTCATTTCTGTGACCTTCAAATTTAAACAGTTCAAGATATGCCATAAGAGAGAAGCATACATGCATATGCATTACAGTACTACACTGCATGAAAGACATTTCTTGTTCAAGAGAAGCATAATCTTTCTTTTTTTTCTTTTGGAAAAAGAGGGAGGGGGGCATTCTTGATTAGAAGCACAAGTTTAGAGAACCAGGATCATGCTTTAAAACCATTTTTATTCATCAAAATTTTCACTCTTCTACAATGAACTTTACTTATTTTTCTTCACCAAAAACATATAACGAAAAGCAGTTAATTCAAAGCTTTTTGCAACCCAAGAAAGGTGTTTTCCTATTAACACCACCAAATTGAACTACACAGAAATATTACCAGCTGAAAAAGTAGGTTATTGGACACGCCCAGAAATAAGTAGACTTTGTCAACAAGTGAATAGAAGAGGTAATGTGAGATGCTAGACTGAATGGCTTTTGGAAGAGAAGCAATAATCTTTTGGTGCTGCAGTCCTTCTACATCTGTTCTGTACTTCATGGATAAATGAGCAAGCATCTGTTCTTGCAGGCGGACCGGCAACTGATTCCGTTGTGCAAAATCTGTGGCAGCTTGGACGGTGTCTCTCTGATATGCCAGGAAAAGAGGAATGCATTCAAAACTATGCTTATTGAACCTCTTAACATGAAGGGGAGGGCAAAGACCAAATCTAGTTTTCCAAATAGCCATCCTGCAGATAAATCTATGGACTGCATAATTTTTTCAGACTCAAGAAGAAAGCTTATTGCATGGACTAGTACCATAACCTTCTTTTTTTCAGGTGGTGGGGGGCAGAGGGAGTATAATATAAAGGGCCGATACAAGTATGCAAGAGAGTAATTTTGGTCAGAAATTGAAGCATTATTTTCCATCCTTTCAGAAAAGGGTGGAAACTGGAAAATAGTTATATTCTGTTTTTATTGTTTTCTTCCCATAAGGAAACTTAAAAATTCAGAATCAATAGATTGTGAATACTAAAATGATACGTCACAGCATACTCACATATTTCCTAGTTCTACTTGTGCTATGGACAACCAAATTGGTCATGTTCCCTATCAGATATGAGGTAAGTCCAAGATTGAAGAGCATGTAGAAAATATCGAACACCATCTCCTTTGAATTTACAGGATGCAAATCACCATAACCAACTGTAGAAAGAGTAACTATTGCCCAGTAAATTGATGTTACATAGCGGTCCCACAGATCCAGGTCATCACCACTAGCAACTAGGCCAAGCCATGTGCTTTTTGGGTCACGATGTGCAGCAAGGAAATAGTAAAAGCAGGCAGCAAAATGCAATGAAAATAGAGTAACCTACAAATGCACCAAAAGGCTCATAAGAGGGATTTGTATACTAAGTCACAGCTCAAGCAAGAAATTGAAATTATAATTAAGTAGCATAGCAAATACTCACACATATAAGCTTTGAACAGCGTACCAAGAAGTAGCTATAATTTGTGTCCTTTTCTAATCTGATACAACGAAGGGAGAGAGAGAATAATGATCTAATCAGTCCCAGCACAAGACAGGAGGTGAGAGAAAATGAAAAACAAAGCAAAAGAAATCTCCGCGACTCAAGCTTTTTGACTTTCTGCCTTTGCAAAACCAAACAGGTCAGATAAAATCAATACGTCTCTGGGTATCGAATAACATCGAAATTTTTGTAGAAATTGTTCATGAATAAAGTGAATTGTTCTTGTATATCATAAGTTATCTGGAATGTAGTAGAGGGAAGTTTTCAAATTACCTTATCTGGAATGTAGTAAAGGAAAGTTTTCGCATTACCTTGCAAACATGGCACTGACTCTATGGAGACGCCAAAGTCGGAGCATATTAAAGAACCCATATGTCTGAAGAGGAGGGGGCAATATTCTATGAGCAAGTTCAAAGGGGATGGTAGAGATGACATCAAAGGCCAACCAGGTTTTGGCATATTTCAGAGCAATCAATTTTGGGTTGTCGATAAGCAAATAAGAAATTTTGTCCAGGTAGGCAACAAAGAAGGTCAGAACAATGTCAATGGCATAAAATCCGTTGACAACATTATCAGCTATAGAAAGAGCACAAGTTGGCTTCGCAAGGAATCCGAGTTCAAATGGGCAAACCCATGCAGTGTAGAAAACTAAAATCGCCAGAAATGTCTCCCAGGATCTGCAATATCACCATAATTGACTAACTAGTTAATATGAACAAGATAACCTGTCAGAAAGAAAAGAAATAACGAAAAACAACGAACACAAAGGAACAACGTGCATGAAGCCATGGAAACAGAACCTAAGTCTACGGCACTGCAAATTCTTCAAGGATGTACTTAAGTACTGAGTTATGAATTTAATCGTGGGGAATCCCCGGCACATACACGACACTTAAAATTTCTCGAGATTTCACATTTAACCAGTAAAGGATTTGCAAACTTATCTAACAAGAAAAAGAAGACTAGTCCCTAAGATGAGAAGCAAGAGAGTTTAAAAAAAAAAAAAAGAATTAACCTGTAACGATGGCTGAAAGGTGAGATAACGTAGGATCGGAGCTTGGATCTACGGTTGCTGCGGACGGCGGTGGCTCCAAGAGAAGGAAGGGGGGTACCGGTGAGGCTGTAATGGCTGCCCTCCCTGGACGGTTGCTCTAACTCAAATTTTCTTTCGCCTCCCTTCCCACAGAATACCTTTAAAAAAATATTCGTCATTATTCTAAGGGCGCGCATAGCAGCAGAACCAAGGAACCACCGTCACCACCTACTCAGCCTCTGTTTTCTGGAGAACCACTTGCTCATCGTTCTCCAGAGTGGCATCAAACCCACCACCACCTTAAGGTTGTACAATTGTACGGGAAAATGACATCGTTCTTTCGAGTGTTCTCGCCGGAGACGGGCAGCGGAAGACACTGAAGCTCCCCAAAACGCGGAAGGGAATGACCGGAAGGGGATTCTTGGGTTTCGACAAATCGCGGCTCCGTTCTCTCAGAGTGCAATGAGCTCTCGCTACCCTGTCCGTCTCTCTGCCCCTGCTACGTACGTAATGTGAAGGAAGTTGCCCTCCGTGAAACTATATATATAGTTGTATACACGTCTCCACTTCACTCTCTTCTTCAAAAGTAAGGCCGTTCTTGTGATTCTTCCTCTTAGCCGCAGAGCGCTCTCTCACCCTTTTTATATAGGTTTTCTAATAAAAAAATATTGATAGCAATCGAGTCATTTTTTAAACACATTAATATTTTATTTTTAAAAACATTATTTATTTTAATTTATTTTTTAAAATTTAGTTTTATTTCTTATTTTTAATTCAAATGATCCTTTCATTTGAAAAAATAAAATCCCACGTGACTATTAATTTATATTATTATATATAATTTTGGAGTACTTTAAAGTCTTATAGTCATAAAAAGAATTATAAATTATAGAATAAAGAAAAGATGTCAAAATGCAATTGTAGAAGAGAAGTTACAATGTGAGTAGAAAAGCTTGAATTACATTAAAATGCATATTAATATAATTAATTTAAATTTTTATAGTAAAATATTCTCCTTTTCTATTAATTGACAAAAGGTGTAATCCCCAAACTTCATTACTTAGCTGAAATCTCATCCCTTAAATAGCAAATGGATCTTTTTTTGTTCCTCAAAGAATAGTAAGCTATTGGACTTTCCAGTACTATTAGATTATAATCATCTCATGTAGGACTGGACTTGTCAAAACGAGTCAAACTGCCTTGATTTACGAAAAATGGGAGTCACATCGAGCCAGCTCATTTTTGAACTGGTTGGAAATTGACCATTCCGACCTTTGCCTGCCAGCCAGCACAATTTTTTTTTTGTTTTGTTTTGCTCTTTCCCTATTAAATCCTAATTTTGTCACTTATTATGATATCCATTTTAGGCTTCAATTCTGATTTTGTCAAGTAAATAAATAACCTTTTCTTTTTAGTCTTTTTTACACTCCAAATTCACTTAGTAAATTGAAAAATTATCACTACAAATTCACTTCAATTGACCAATTCTAATTTTGTCACTCTGATTATTGATTGCAACACAATATTCTTGAACTTGAAACATTTAGACTATGATATATATAACACAATATACTTGAACTTGATTCAAACTAGATAATTAATTCATTAGAACATGAACATCCAAGAAAGTGCTTGAAAATTGAACATCCAAGTTCAAAAGCATGAAAAAATCCTAATGTTAACATAATAAATCCACCACCATCACTAAAGAGACAAACATCCATTTTAACACAACAATATTTTAAGTACAAAAGTTCTACAATCATCGAACTACAAAAACAATCAATCTTCCATGATTCCATCCATCAAACTGCAAAATAAAAAAATCAAAAGAATATTACTAATTAAAACAAACATCAACATACCAAATTTTAACAAAATAATCAAGCTTCCAAGTACTAATTGTAAAACTAAAATTTATTACCATCATTCCATCAACATAATCGTCATCAATCTAAACAAGAGTATTTGAACATTTCTTAGTGAATTCATCATCATCTTGAGCAACATCATCTACACCTCATATATCATAACATTAACATAAGAAAATAAGAACCAAAATTAAAAGCAAATCATTAGAATTAGAATTAAAACTAAAACTAATTTGAGATAATAATAACCTTCAAAATTGAACTCATGTAACCAATTACATGCACATATAAGTGCTTGAACATTGTCTAGAAGAAGAAAACATCTATACTTGCTCAGAACTTGAGATTCAATACTGAAAGTCAATTCACTTGCTACTATAATGATTAGAATGCTTAGAACATTACAAGTCATTCTAGAAAAACATGGATACTTAACATGAAGGCTTTTCCAATGTTCTAAGATATCCAATATTTTATGATATTTAAGTTCAAGTTTTAGCTCCTCAAAATATTTATCTAATTCAGACTTCCGACAATGATCATCAATTCGATTCACAAAGTCACTAGTTAGATGATCCTGTACATTCAAAATAATAAAACAAAATACAAAATTAGAAGGAAGCACAAGTTTGAATATTTGATATAATTGAAGAAAAAAAATGAATACTTAGTTAGTAGTTACTTATATCATTCCATGCATCAAAGCTTGCATTTGATTGAGATGAGAAACTTGCTAATTCAGTAGTGCAAGAGTGAGGATCAACTTGTGGGTGTAGTAATTCTTTTTTGCCAATAACAGAACCTTTCTTCTCAGTGAGAAAAAAGATTATACATCTCTTCCTTAATGTGATTTATCGTCTCATTCACATTCAAAATATCAATCTTGTAATACCTACCATTTTGACATTTCCTTATTGCCTTCTGTTTTATCTGTGATAGTTTGAAAATTTGTGTGTTACAAACGTGCAACATGTATGTTTGGTATGATGTCATAGTTTAATGATGCCATGGTATGCGATATCGGGAGATGGGCTTGCAATATGAGGTGCTAAGTAAGGATTTTAAAATCAGACTGAACTGGTGACCGGCAAGAGGTTTGGTTCGGTCTTATCTAAAAATTGTTTTACCATCAAACTGATACGAAAACCGGTTGAATCGGTAAAATCGGGTGAGCTGGCTGGGTGGTTAGTTCCACATGGTTCTTTTTTTTTTTTAGCTTCAAACCCCCTCCCCCAAAATGACGTCGACTTTATAGTTATGCATCTTGATGAATCTTAGCATGCCATTCTTAATTTAGTTATGTATGCTTTATATTATTGCATGAATTAAGAGCTAGCTTTGAGTAGCTCGAGCAATTCTTTTCCCCTAGATTGCTTGGATGCCAACCCTTTTATCATTAATATGTATGTATACGTGTGTCATGTTAAGTTTCGAATAGTGTGGTGGAATTTAACATGAAAGACTCAAAGGGGTATGAGTTGAAATTGTTATGTAGCCTTTGATTTGATTATTTTATTAACGACATACATGCTTACTTGTATACATATTTTGTTTGTTTTCTGATGGTGATGAAAGATAATGATGATCATAGACTTGTATAGGTATTGTGGTTTATTTCCTTGTCTTGGTCATTGAATGAAACCTATATGTTATGATGTCATTGGATGGTGGGACATTGTTTTGCCTTGACAGAGGAAGCAACACGAGAACCTTAAGGATCCCGTCTATGTGATGGTTAGATGTAGTAATTATTATTATAAATGAACACTCAAATGGGTATGCCAAGAAAAGGATCGGCAAATGTGAAGTTAAACCCATAAGGTGAATGTGGGGTCTAGGTAGCTCTACCCTTGTATTGTAGTTAACATTAAGAATTAAAACAAGTTTAACGTGCCTTGTTAAGTTAATTTAATTGAGTTACAATGTGTGGAACTCACGTGTTTATGATCTTGTGGTAGTTATGTTAACTTGTTTATGTTGATTATGGTAATGGGTGGGGAATGGTATTCATCCCCCACCCCTGTGAGAGGTATATGGTAATGTGAATTCATTCTCTTTTTCATAATTTATTACCTCACTGAGTATCATGACTCACTTCCCTTTTGTGTAGCTCTTGCATATTTCGTGGTAGCAGGTGAGCCTTCACGTGAGGAATAGCAGGGTTCTCCATCCTCCAATGCCAGTTGCTTCGGGGTTGATGTATGTCCTTTTTGGTAAATTTTGGGTTGGGACTTGAGCTTTATAGTTAATAAACTCCTAGGTCCGGATGTTTGGATGTTTTCTATGGAATTGTATAGATCATTCACTTTTGGTTGACCACGTTTTGTATCTTTCCTTATTTATAATTGTGATGGTAATGAGGAAAGCTTGGAAACATGAACGGTTATACTCTTATATTTTGTGAACTGTAAATTAATGCATGAACAATCAATGTTATTATGTAACACTTGCAGATGGTGTTTATGTTTATGCTTGCTTAATTATCTATTTTATCCCATGATGTTTTAGACTTACGGTGATGAAATAGGTTCACCCTATGCTGGTCACAATCCCATTCTGGGGCCGTGACGTTTTCTTTTACATGTGCTCTTTGAGTTTCTATTGTTTGCTTTTGCTGTTAATGAAAAGAAGCAGTCAAATAAAAGTATTCCTAAGATTATTTTGATAGAAAATTAAGGCCAGTTTTGAACCCATTTTTAAAAATAATTTTTTGTTTTAAAAAATAAAAATAATAAAACATGTTTTGTTCATTATTTTCAAAAAAACATTTTTAAAAAATATTTTTTTAAAATTTGTTTTTAAAAGTAGAAAAATAAAAATATGATTTATATGTTTTTGAAAACACTATTCTTAAGAACAAGCAAAAAAAAAAGAGGCGGTAGAATATATGGTAAATTTTAAAGTTCATTATGATATTTATAAAAAAACGAGACACAACATACGGAAAAAAAAAAAGCTTTTAGTAACATTTGTAACGGCAACTAGAATAAAAAATATTTCTAACAAATATTTTTGTGGATATGATCATCGCTAATTTTAACTTTCTTTTTACCTTCCTAAAGGCTTGTTATTCCCATCTAATTTTTGTGAATAAATGATCCTTTTTGGTATTTATCTTTTCCATAAATATTTGCTAGTTAATTTCCATCAATTCATTATTTTATGTCATTATATAAATACATTATTATACAATAATTTATATAATTGGATAATAAATTTAACTAATTCATTAAAATGTATGTCAAACTATGACAATTAATATATTTGACTTATATTTATTTTTTATTCTCATTTAAAGTATCATTATTAATTATTTCCTTCTATTGAATTAATCACAACATTACATAAAAAGCTTTTATAGCAAATGATTTTCAAATCTTGTTTTCTAAAACAAATCTTTGAAATGTATTTGTTTTTTAATTTTTGAAGTTTTAAAATTGTTTTCAAAATAAATTATCCAAATGACCTTTTTAAATTTGTTCAAAATTAGTTTCTAAAACAAGTTTACAAAACTTGTTTTTGAAAAACAAAAACACATTCAAACAGGCTCTACAAAACTATTAATGAAAACATATATTTTCAGCCTATTTTCAAGAATTATAAATAAAAATATCTCTAAATTATTTTGGTTTTAGTGTTTTAAAACATCTATTTTTTTGCTTTCTAAAAGCAATGAGATAAAATATTGCTTTCAATTATTTATTTATTTATTGTTTTTAAAATTAAAAAAATACTTTATAGAATAGAATAAAACATGCCTTATGTTTCTTGTCAAAAATATTCTTTTGTTTCTATAACAACAACCATTAACTCAAAACATGGGAATTGACTTCATACTCTACAATCAAAATTGACTTCCTCAAAATACAAGATTCATCAATAGAATGTCTACTCTACAACATTATAGCATCTTAATCCACACCTACCACAGCAAAAGAACAAGAAGAACACCATGCAAATCTCACTCTTCTCTGTTTGGTAATAGAAACATTAATACATAATTTGGAAAGATAGTGTGGGTAGGTAAGAATTTATATCCAATTAGAAAAAAAAAACAGTTTAGTTGATTTAATTAGAGGTTGGTCAGATTGAAGGTAAGATTGTGAAGATCCAAATTTCATACAAGATCATAACAAAAATTGAAATGTAAAATCAGGTAAAAAAACTATAAGATTCTTCCTCTTATGATATATTGTGACATAAGACTTTTAGGTACACATAAATTTATCAAAATTTTGTCATACTTTCATAAAAAAAAGTTTGTAAGTTGTAAAAGAATTCATATATCATAAAAGATCAACACAAAACAAGACAAAACATAATAATATATGATTCACTCAACTTAAACTCTAATAATCAAGTCCACCTAATAAATTTCTAGAAAATAGTAGTCAAGACATAGTAAGAAGCAAAAAAATAATTAATAAATAAAATTATAGAATATAAACTACTTATGGTAATAATATCAATTAGAAAGGTCTATTTTTTAATGAATTAAATGAAGAACAAAAGATAGCCATATAAGTGATTTTCTAAGATCGAGTAAAATAGCACAGTTTTACGATTTTACAATATTGATTAGAATTTTACTGCAATTTTAATTATTTTGGATGTTCCTATATATTTGACTATGGGAAGTTTTTAATCAAAAATTATATGAGATGTTGTTTTCCAGCTGGCTAGATGTCCAGCTTGCTGGGCCTTGGTATCATGTATGTATATCGTCCCCCCGCCTCCTTTTTTTTTTTGTCTTAACTCCAGAATTTTTTTTTTATTTTAGACAAAATCAAAATCATTTTTATTAAAATAGTATAATGTCGAAGTTACATAATATTTTTTAAGAATTAAAGATAAATTATTATATTTCAAACTTGAACTCATGAGATAAAAAAAATATATAATTTAGGACAATACATTTTAAAAATAATATCAAAACCTACTTAACAACGGAGGGGGCTTCTCTGCTTGGCAAATACCATGTTTGCCAAGCATGAACCATTAGATGGGGTGGGCCCCACCAAGTAGAGGACCCACACCCCTTAACAACACTAAAAAGAGACAATATACTTCTAAACTATAAATCAGAGCTGTTATAAATAGAGATAACACACTGTTAAACCTTATATCAAAATTAGTCTTTTAACAACACAGTATGTCACAGATCATGTTCTAGAGAGCCGCAACCATCGTTTAGTGAGCTATCACGTTGCCTTCTTTGTAACACAGTTGAAGAATGACCTCCCACCTTCTGATCGATATCTCCTTAAACTTCATGATCAATTTTCTTAAAGGGTGATTTTCAGAACAATCAAATAAAGTTAGATTAATGATTTTCCTTGAGTTAGGTTCAGAAACTTCAAAAATCTTCTTTTGAAGGGGAGAGAAAAATTTCTATCCAACAACAAAAAATGGCTCTAAAATTTTCTTGTAATATAGAAAAACGGTTAAGCTTAAATCACTCAATTGGGCTTTGGACTTACGAATCGGTTGAGCCCACTCTCTTCAGCTTCCACTTCACTTTTTTGTTTGGTGGTTTCACAATCAATTCACAATTAATTATTATTTTTTGAAAATGATTCAGATTCAGAATAAAAATTCAAAAGCGTGATGTAACCAAAGAGAAAAAGAAAAAATTCAAAATCGTGATTTCACAAAAAAAAAAAAAAATCAAAAGCGTGATTTAATCAGACGGTGGAGATAGCTGCGTCAGCTTGACGCGAAACTAGGGGCTAGGGCTCTCCGAAACTCGAAACCCTTCGATATAAACCCTCGTAGAGCCCCCGGCTCTCATTGCCTCACCTCTTCTGTACGTCCCGCTTGCTGTCTTCTCGTCTGGATTCACTCTTCTCGCTCGCTTCACTATAATGGTTTGTAGTTCTTTGATTGCTTTTTGTTTCAAGATCTGTGTGTTTTCCTTGATTTTCATTTTGTGATTGTCAGTGGAAGCCGACGCTTTCGGCATTCGATTTCTTTTCTGATATGTTTTCTTCTGATCGAGATTGTTAATTTTCCCCCCTTCTTCTTTGCAGGCTTTGCCGAATCAGCAAACTGTTGATTATCCGAGCTTCAAGCTTGTGATTGTCGGTGATGGTGGAACGGGTACACTTCATTTCCATCTTGTTTAATTTGTTTCATGATCTGTTTGCTTGCTGCTAGGCTTGGGATTATTTACGGAGCCGGGATTTAAATTGAATATGGTAGAATTCGGAAGCCCTAAATGAGTATTTTTCGTATGATGTTGGAAGTCTCGAGCTTCAAATTGAAAACACGCGTTGATTCTTGTTCAGAACTTAATTGGCACTTATTTTTGGGAAATATCCCGGGTAATAAATTTCAGTGGAAAAGCTATCTCTGTATTTTCTGTAGTTTCTGAACGTCTTAGCTTCTTCGACGTAGGTTCGGGCTTGATGTAGGTCCGTATACATTTTACACTGTCCTTGGAGCCGGGATTTTAATTAATTATAGTAGAACTCGGAAGCCCTAAATGAATATTTGTCGTACGATGTTGAAGTCTCGAGCTTCAAATTGAAAACACCCGTTGATTCTTGTTCAAAACTTAATTGGCACTTCTTTTAGGGAAATATCCCAGTTAATAAATTTCAGTGGAAAGGACTTGTTCTATCTATCTCTGTATTTTCTGAACTGTCTCGGCTTCTGCGACATAGGTTCGGGCTTGATGCAGGTCCGTATACATTTTGCACTGTCCTTAGAGCCGGGATTTTAATTAATTATAGTAGAACTCGGAAGCCCTAAATGAATATTTGTCGTACGCTGTTGAAGTCTCGAGCTTCAAATTGAAAACACCCGTTGATTCTTGTGCAAAACTTAATTGGCACTCCTAGGGAAATTCCCGGTTAATAAATTTCAGTGGAAAGGACTTGTTTTCTGAACTGTCTCAGCTTCTGCGACATAGGTTCGGGCTTGATGCATGTCTGTATACATTTTACACTGTCCTTATTATAATATATGCTGTATGAGCTTTGGTTTGAGTGAAATATTTGGTAATTGCAGGTAAGACAACTTTCGTAAAAAGGCATCTGACAGGGGAATTTGAGAAGAAATATGAACGTAAGATTTGTAATTGCTTATGTGGAATAAGAATGTTACTCATGTTCCTACAGCATCTTGATTTGAACTCATCTGGGTAAATCTTTGCAAACAGCAACCATTGGTGTGGAAGTCCACCCATTGGATTTTTTCACCAACTGTGGCAAGATTAGATTCTACTGCTGGGATACTGCTGGACAAGAGAAATTTGGCGGCCTTAGGGATGGATATTAGTAAGTACTTAATTAAAAATGCATGCTGATTTATAGGCTTGAATAAACGTTTGATTCAGGGTGTTTAAAAAAAAAATTTTGGGTCTTCTGTTTACACTTCATGTACGTAAACTCTCACCCATGCAAATTTAATTCATGTATTAATGGTGATTGTATTTGACTGTGTAATGGAATGGGCTCATTGTTCCTGACTCAGTATACTATCACAACAACTGTTATGAGTTAAGGTTTTGCTCTTAGTGGGAGTAGCATTTCTCTTCTGGAGAGTCCTTGAAGTTAAGAAAAATTAAAGCATATTGATGGTGTCACTTTCCAGCGACAGATGACACATGAGCTGTAGAAATGACCCTATTTGTTTTTCACATTTCTATGAAATGCCTATTCTCTTTTGGCTTTTTGTTGATCATGGATCTGTTTTAGTTTATTTTATGATGCTCTGACCTTGATATTCTATAATGCAGTATTCATGGACAATGTGCAATTATAATGTTTGATGTTACTGCTCGGCTGACATACAAAAATGTCCCAACATGGCATCGTGATCTTTGTCGGTTAGTAAATGGATATTTGAGCTTTCTATTATATTGATGGGCATTGAGTTGTATGTATTTTCTTATGGCATTCTTTACACTTTTTTTTAGGGTTTGTGAGAACATCCCAATTGTTCTTTGCGGTAACAAGGTTGATGTGAAGAACAGGCAGGTGAAAGCAAAGCAGGTTACCTTCCACCGGAAGAAAAATTTGCAGTACTATGAGATTTCTGCTAAGAGCAACTACAACTTTGAGAAACCTTTTCTTTATCTTGCCAGGAAACTTGCAGGGTAGATTCCACAAATTGCTGATTCTGCAGACTTTGTCTTGCATGTAAACTGAACATAGTGCATTTAGCTAACGTTTGCTTCTTTTGCTGAATTTGCAGTGATCCTAATTTGCACTTTGTCGAGTCTCCTGCCTTGGCTCCTCCAGAAGTTCAAATTGATTTAGCTGCTCAAGCCCAGTAAGTATTTTTTCCACTACTTGAAAACGATTGGCTGCCTTTATACATCATTTTGGGGCTGTCAAGCACGAGACTGGTAATAGATTTGTGTAACTGCTATGCTAGGGTATAAAATCGAAAGTTTTTACGGTTAAGTTTATTTCTTGAGTCAATAAGTGGATGTTTTCTGTATACTCAGTTAAGTTTGTACGGTTGTATGAGTAATTTTTTTGTGCTTTATTGATAAGTAGTAGTCACACTCCCTAGTAGTCGATAGGGATTGTTATGTTACTAAAATTAAATTATTGTTATATACTTGTCTTTCTAGAATGAACAATCATTTTATCATGTATTCTGAACGATTGCTTTTGTAGGCATGAACAAGAACTTGCCCAAGCTGCTAATCAGCCCCTTCCTGACGACGATGATGACACATTTGAGTAAGCTAGATGTTTTGATTACTCAGACAGCGAATTCTTAGACATGCAGCTGCTGGTATTTGTGTATGCCAAAGTATATGTTTTGGATTGTATCATTAGATACTTGAGGACGTGGGGTTTTGAGGATGTGAAATTTCATCTTTTATGTTCTTTCTTTTCGCTTAAATTGAGTTATCAACTTATAAGTAGTGATACTGTTTGAGTTTGATCTTTATCTCCTTAAGGGGTGGTGTTCTCGTTCTGATTTTTCATCTTCGCCGTACTACGTAAACCTTTTGGTTTAGAGGTTGTCATCCCGCTAAACGAGAGTCGGTAGTTTTTTGATATTTTCTCTTTTTGTTGGGTGACAATCGTTGTGGGAAAATCCGGTAATTCATTGCCGAAAAATGATGACACTATTAGACCAGCAATTAAAATATTTGGAGATGTCAGGGCTAAAATTTATACATATTAAATTAATATGAATATGTTTCGGAGTCTAATGAAAATTAGGTTTGTTTGTTTCCTTTTCAATGGGAGGAAAATTTTTATGAACTTAAAATCGAACAACGAATTATTAAAACTTATGAATTTGTGCAAAATCATTTTTTTAATTTAATTAATATTAGTAATCAATGTAAATTGTGATTGAAAAAAAATGTTATATTTGTTATTTTGAAACACATAAGCGAACGATGTCAAAAGATGTCATATTATTCGTTGACTTGTTATGTGAAATTTGACGCTTTCATCTTTTTTTTTTTTAAATATTCTATCGCCTCCATCTCAATGTATATGTGATCTTGTATTTCATGGTCAAAGAAATAGAAGGGGAACCGACCCTTTGTTCTGAGGCCAAAAAATAGAGGTGACAACATTCCGCGACACTTACTCACTTCCTTCTCACGTCGTCTGTGTCTCCCACTTTTGGGTCTATCTTCCTCCTCTGTTTCTCTTTTCTTAATTTGTGAGTTTTTGTGCTTTTTTTTTTGTTCCAAAGATTGTGTGCATGGTAGGCAAGCAAAGGGAAGATTAGAATCATTTACCTGGCGTAGAGGGTGGAGTAGCTCCTGTTTTGTTCTTCTCAAATCAGAGTTGCTTAGAATGTGTGGATGGGTGATTGCTCAGAGTTATCTTTGTCACTGTGTAACATTCGAGTTTTTAGGGGTCTATGATTTTCTTTTTGTGTGTATGTCCTTATGTGATTTTGTGGCATTTATTAAATTTTTGTAATATGATTATTAAGTTATGTGCTTGTATCTGGTATTTGATATATTTTGAAGTGTAGTATTTTACTTTGAAATGTGCCAAGTGTGAGAGATGTTGACTTTTGAAAAAATAGGAGTCAAAGGATATAGTCGGAATTTTTTTTTTGTGTTGCTCTTAAAAGCCTTTTTTCTGAAGCATATATCATTTTATACACACTTTCTATGTTTCCACTCCCTCCATGGTCTCCGGCGCTCCCTCTCTCAGTAACTCTCGATCTCCCTCTCTTCTAGGCTTTTGGGCGGTAGTCTTCCTCTCCTCTTGAGTGAAGATTTAAGATTTGTAAGTGTTCTTCCCTATCTTCCCTTTCATCTTCGCAGCTTATGAACCAAAGGTGGCTAACGAGGGATTTTGTTTGAAAATGAGGAGTTGGGTTTGGTTTTAGATTCTTCCCTTGCTGTCCTGTGAACCCTGATGGGTGTTTTCATGAGGTTAATGGTGGAAAAAAAATCATGTTTTGAATGGACTTTCTTTACAACTATGAAGTTTGAGAAGTTTTGGGAGAACATTTGATTATTAAATTATATGTGGTGATTCTCTTGTCTTGGGCATGAAATTCTGGACTATTTGGAGTGTGTGTAAGTCCTTGAGTAATAGGAATTAAGTTGGAACGGTTGTATGTTGGACAAGGGTGGCTGATGTCAAGTATTTTCAAAAATTGATGCGACCAGTCGACTGTCACGATGGTATCAGTCGATGGCTGCTTCTGAAACTTATAAGGTTCGGACATTGGCGCATCGGTTAACTGATAAGGTACTATCAGTTGACTGGGTGGCTTTTGGTTGGGGTGGAATTTTTAACAGGATGCATCAGTTGACTGATATGGTAACAGTCGATCGATTACTCTCTGTTACTAATTAATAAATTTGGTGATTTCTGGATCAGTCGACTGATAAGTAACTATCGGTCGACAGTTGGCTTCTGGAAAATGTGTAGAAATATAATTACCTCTTCCTTTTCATGTGCATAACTAATAAGGTGATAATCCTCTGGCCTTAGCACCTTTGCCCTTTCGAATCACTCTCACATAGTGGGGTTTAGATGAGTGGAACAACTTGTGTCTTGATTAAGATTTATGAACATAACCTTGAGATTCAAGAGTGCTATTGTGTCCATTATGTAATTGTGGTAATGAGGTCTCCAACGGAGACTTGAAATTGTTGTAATCATGCATACATGTGATAGTGGATTATTTGCCTGTAAGGAAATTCTACGATCTTATGGTGAGACATTTACCTTACTTATAATATCGAGGTGTGGCACACATCATGACTAAGTGGTGTCGAGGTGTGGCACTCTTATATATAACTTAGCTGTCGTGTGACACTCTTTATAATTGAATTCAATCGTGGTGTGGTACTTGTGTGCCATAATGATTACTTTTCCACTTTGAGTAGGTGACATTAGGATTTCAGTGGTGATGGGATCAGATTTCGGTGGTCATGAGATCATATCTGCGATATTTCATATTGTTGTGTTTATGTTGTTACTCACTGAGTATTTCTTTGCTCACATCCCTCACTCTTGAATCTTTCAGAGTCCATAGCCGAAGAAGGTGATGCGTACAAGGAGTCGTGAGCCCCAAGTCGCCAACCCCTTTTGAATCCTTGGGTTGGTTTTTATTTTGAGTTATTTACTCGTTTGGATTCCTGGGAGTCACTCTGTGACAACGTAGGTAACCTAGGACTTCATTGTAATTAAATCATAACTTTGGACCATGATGATTCTTTTAGCTAATGAATGATGAGATACCATCTAATCTTTTGTGCATCTATGTATATTTGATGGATGAGATGAAATATATTTATCATCATGCGTGTTGTGAATTGAAATCATTTAATTATGTTTTTGAGAACCTTCTGGTTAAATGTGGTTATTAGGTTTTATTGTAACATTTATGGTGTGAGCTTGTGTCATTACCACCGTGCTGGTCATATGTCGTGTTTTGGGATGTGACACGCTTCTTCCTCGACAAAGTGTGTGGGACCTTGGTGTGGGCAAGGGATCATACACAGGGGCCAAGCTCGTCATCAATGATTGGGATGACATGATAATATAGGTATGGGCTGTCAATGAGCTTGTGTGAGATAGTGAAATTAGGACAAATGTGTGTGTGTGGATGAGAGATGGGTTGGAAGAGTGATGAAAGTGAAGAAGAATAGTCAAGAACGTGAGTGCGTGAGTGTGTGGGAATGTATGTGTTGCTATGAAGGGAGAAGATGATGTGAGTGAATGTGTGTTGGTGCTGTGAATGTGACGAAGGAGTGTTTGGTGGGTCACTATTTCTTTGTCAAATCTTTAAACAAGATCAAATGTGTTATGAGAATAAAATATAAACAATGGGTCTTATATGTATAAGCAAGTGGGTCCTATGTCTTCACATAGTGGGTCATATGCTCACATAAAATACCTTTTGTGTAACTCTAGGTGTTACTGTGCAAATTAAAAAAAAAGTATAATTATGGAGATGAAAATTTTTTGCAAAATAAGGAGTCCTGACTAGAAGAATGAAGAGTCCTGGAGTTTGATAAGGACTAAGACTTGCCCTTGGTCGAGTAAAATCTCACTGGAAAAGAAAACATAGATAGTGAGTGTCAGAGGAATGCGTAAGGACTAAAGTGAGAAGAAAAGAAAATATGAAATATTCTTGAGTAATTGCCGAATAGGAACTCATGAGTAAGAATAGACCTTATGAGGATGAAATTTGAGAGCTTGGTACCTTAAAGTTGTTGGTTTAAGGCTAAAGTGGAACTCAGGACACCGTGAGGGACCAAGGTGAGATAATGAGGGATTTTGGTATTTATCAAAAAAGGGATTAGGATGATGAGTATTTTATAAGAGTGTATTTGGGTGCCCTAGTAATTATCAAGTTATTTTATTACCATATAAAATACTGGTCAATTGTTTTCAAGGAAAGATTAAATTGAAGGAAGGTTAAGTGGGTTATACATGCTACTTTATATTCACTCATTCTCCCTTCCTTCTCTATTTCCCTCCTTTGCCTCATGATGTCTCTTTGTTTCGGTGCCATGAACCTTCTTTCTCCCACCAAGCTCCTAGTTGCTCATCATCGACGAGAAGACAGACATCCGGCAAGCCACTGCATCGGAAAAGCAAAGAGATTTAGGTGATTTTCTCTCCTCTTCCTTTCTTCATGGCATTTTTTGATTTATGGGTAATAAGGTGGAACTTGGGCTTGCTTCTGAAGTTTAGAGCTTGGTTAACAATTTGAAACCTTCGAGGATGATTGTTAATGCATTTGGAACCAGAAATTTATGAATATGGCAAGATTAAGAATGGATTTCAAGAATTAGAGGTAATAGAGAAAAGTTAGGGTTCTAAGTTGGAAAATTTATGATTCAAGCTTAGAACCATGAAATTTTCTTGGGGTTTTAGTGCTATTTTGATCCTAAAACATTAGGAATGAAACCCCATTGAAGAGATTATGACAATTGGTGAAGATTTGATGATTTTGGACTGAAAATTGGGAGAAACCGAGAAGCGAGTCGAAGGACCAGTGGTGGGAGCCCACTTGAACCTTGTCTACGGTTGAAAGGGGATCATGGCGCCTAGGTGCCATGGCCTGAACATGAGAGAAGTGCATGTTTTTTGAGTTCTACTGATTCTTAATGTTTCATAGGCTTGATCACGGATTGAAGCTTGGCCGGAGGATTTCTCAGAGGCTAGACGTGCATCAAAACCAAGGTAAAGGAACTAGCCCTTTCTTGCATGCTTTTAATTTGTAAGTTAATGCCTCTTAGAAATATTTAGAGATGTATATGTGAGACGAAGGAGGATGATAAAATGTTAAGCCAAAAAGATAAAAATACTTTTTACATGTAAATTATCAAACATACTTAGTTGTATATATATGACTACTACATGATGGAGTTATTACATTGTACTCTTAGAAATGTTTATAGAATGAATCTCTAGGTGAGTTGTATTTATTGTTAACTCAATTGGCTTGCCTATAGAGATATGTAAAAAAGCATAGCATTGAAAAGGGAGTTTAAATATTGTTTTTGAATCTGATTGAATGTTGTGATATATGAAAGAACGTGAGTGATTAATTTCCATACCCTTCTTTGGGTTGTAATGGAAGTAACAAGCATGAGCATGTCATTTTGATGAATCTTTTAAGAACGCATGAGTATCTTTCCGCCTAGTACCTAATTAGTTGAAGGAGGAATAAGTATATGTATGTATAATGCATATGAGTGATGAAGAATATGATAGATTTGTCATGGTATGTGATACATATGGCAATTGAAAGTGTACAAGTTGAACCCTTAGGTGATGAATCAAATTAAGTGAATATGTTAAAGTGCATTGCGTGCATGTGTACGTTGGAAAGACAAATGAGTATACATATATGTTTATGTAATGATGTTGCATTATATGTGTTTATGTGTTTGACTGATTGCGCACAAAAGTGTTGCGTAAGCTTTCATGATGCGGTTGATTCATTTGCCGTAATCCCGATAAGTTGAGTAAGACTCACAGCGACCCCGGTATCAAAAGTGGCTTAGTGGGTCTTCGGTCCACAACACCATCGTTAACGAAATGGCTTGGTGGGTCGAGTTTCCCTAGTGACCCGATGTTTCTCAAGCAGGTTTGGTAGGTTATCGGAGCCGATTATGGCAATGACCCATGGTGACCCAACTGATTAATCATGCTTGACAGTTGTATGATATGATTATGAATATGGTTTTGATGTTAAGAACTTCATTTGAATACCTATAATGAGTTATGAACATTTGATGCACAAGTGAATGCGTATAGCATCATAAATTTTTTTATATATATAGCCTTACATCATCACTGCAAGTAAGAATCAAAGAAGCATATTAGATGATTAATCGTATGGGCAAGTTTAGTATGTTATTAATGATGATGCATTGACATATGTTTATATTTCTTTATTTATGCATGTTGTCGCATGTATTTTTTTTTTTTAGGTATGCACTGTTGTTTGTATCTGTTGTGGTAGGACTGTTTATGGTGAGTCCTCTCACAGTTTCAGATACAGAAGACCTCATAATTCAGTGATGATTGTGTTAAGAATACCTCCTCATTGATCAGGGTAAGGTAAGGTACTTTAGAAGTCATGTTAAGCTAGGTACTCTTAGATTAGCTCTGTAATTAGGTAGGCCATGCTACCATAGTTGTAGAAAACACACGATTCACGATTCGGAATGCACTAGTCGTCTCGATTCAGAACGCCAGTGATTCGAAATGAAGGGTGAATCGTTTTGATGCTTGAATCATAGATGGAATCGCCGGAATCGTGCTATTCGCATTGGAACCGGCGAATCGCAGCGTTCCAACGATTCCATCTGTGCAGGTGCGACGGGTCACTAAGTCGGGTTCTTCTTGACCCGTCGTGCTCGAGAAGATGACATTTGCAATTGTGTTCTTTTTTTTTTTTAAATTTTAAAATAACATTTGGCTCGGCTGCGTAGCGGAAAAAAGAAGTATTTTAAAAGAAAACTTGGGCTGGGCCTTGTCAGGCTGTAATGGACTGAAGGTTAGAGACAAAACAGGTTGACTTTGATTTAATTAGCAAAAAACAAGGCAACACTTTAGTGAATCAGAAAAAAGAATACATATAAATATACACCAATCAGGAAATTTTTTTTAAAAAATTATCCATCAGATTTGAGAATGCAGAACTCAGAATAGAAAAGATATTTTACTGATTTTGTGAATAAAAATAGCAATCAGAGCCTTGATTATGACTTATTTATGAGTTAAACATATGGAATCTAGTACGTTATATATGTTATATAACATATTTATGATATTTTTTATTATAGTCATGAATCTTACGATTCGATTCAATTCACGATTCACAATTCATAATTTGACCTAGCGATTCACGATTCGAATCGTGATTTGATAACTATGCATGCTACAATGTGTGCTCTTGTAAAAGATAGTAGGAACTAGCACAAGATTATAAATTATAATCGTGATTATGTTATGTGTAAAGTTATTATTTATTTAAATGTTATGAACACTAGTTAAGTAAAGGAAAGGTTCAAGATTTTAAGTAAAAGTCAGGCTTGTGGCTGTGTGGGTTAGGCACCGTTCACATCGGTCACGTGCCCGATTTTGGGTCGTGACATTCTACTTCTTTTTCTTCTCATTTGGTCCCTCTTCTACTTCGTTTGCTTTGTCTATATTTCAGATATATTAAAATAAAATACACATTGTGTTCGTCCTAAGTCTTCTACTTCGTTTCTTCTTTTCTACTTCGTCTAAATCGATTTCTTTTTAGATATGCCAAAGAAATCACAATGTAGAGAACACAAATTGTGGAAAAGGCATGAGCTCTTCGTTTGAAACGTTATTCGAATAGAGATTTCATGTGCTGATTTTTCGGATAGGGTACAAGCTCTTCTTTTGAATCGTTATTGTCGATCATTGATTTTTCGTCGCCATGATGTTCTTTGTCGTCAGTCAGTGTTGCTGGCTCTTAATATGTGATTTTGACCTTGTGGGCTTAATGTTGTTTTCAACCACAAAGAAAGGCACTCACAAGATGAAAGGGTTGAGTTTCATGTGTTGGGTTAAAGGGTGATGTGGTATTTTTTGTCATGTTATCTGCTTATGTGTTTCAAAATAGCTGACATAGCAGTTTCTCCAATTACAGTCAGCGTTGGCTAATGGTATGAAAGAGTTTTTTTGCACAAAATAAAAAGATAATATAAGTTCTTTATTCAATTTTATAGTTTATATAAGTTTTTTGCGCATTGAAGAAAGTTCATGGGAGCTGGGTACATTTTTCTCTTTTATTTTAGGTCATTTATAATCTTAATATAATTGGTATTGATTATAACCATAAGTTTATCGTTATTCAATTAATGGAAAACAGAGACATGGCATTGTATTGTTCCCGTTAGTGCTAAATGATCTAGTTTGAATTTGTGACCCCAATTTCAAACATAAAAGGACCAAATTGTCCCTATGAATTTAAGAGGAGGGGAAAAAAGAGGGGGGTGTTAGGGCACAATCAAAAAAAAAAAAGGAGAAAAAGGGGGGGGGGGGTTGGGCACAACTAAATGATGTCAGTTTTTGGACTTGTGGAGACCGAACGTCATTCTTCTAGTGATGGTGACTAGAAGCTTTCAATCGGTGTTATATTGGCATGAATTAGCGTTCTAAGATTGAAGTCCCCTGCACTTTTTAGAGAAAGAGCATCTGAATCGTCGAATGAGCTGTTACGATGGTCCAAATTTTTCAAACAATATTTATATATTTAAAAATTATAAAAAACAAAAAATATTTTTTAAATAAATTTTTAAAGATATTTTTTGTTTTTTTTATAACTTTAGAAGATTTTAATATTTTAAAATTTATTAATAAATATTGTTTAAAAAATCTAGATCATCAAAACAGCTCATTAGACGGTCTATATTTGAAAGAACATGGTGCTATTCCTCTAAAAAAAAACAGGAGGCTTCAATCCAGTGTTCTATCGGGATTTGATCATGAATTTGTAAGTTTGTCCATCTCTATTCCCTTGTGTGTGTGTACGACAATGTGAAAGTGTAGCGTGAATTTATTGTGTTTGAAATTTCGGTGGGTTGCTACGTTTGCCGTTATTTATGTATCGATTACTGTATCTTTAAGTAAACTTCTTTCATTGGACTGAACATAAATAGAAATTTGCATCTGCTATTATTTTTGTACTGCTTTATTTCGCTTGTTATGCTACGAAATAAAAAGGCTCATTGCATGTAAAAGTAAATTAAAAAGTGCCTTTCTTCATGCATACTATGAAGAAAAGAATTGAGGGAGAGATACATTGTCAAATAATTGATAGATATGAATTGAAATACCAAACGTAGGAGAGTTCTCTATGTCTTGTCTTGTTGTCCACCAATAAAATCGTTCATAGAAGCTTAAACTTGTTTCATTTCTCTGTATTCACTTCCATTTTGATTGAACATAACTACATTTGAGGGAAAGCAATGGTAACAGAAAGAGTTTTTTTGAACCATTTTAATTTTGACTTGATGCCTTTTACCTTTGATCCTGGCTGAATTGTTGTAATTTAAAAACATTTTCCCATGGTAACAGGATGAAAGCGGTAGTGATTTCTTTGTTTTGTTTGATCCTCATGTTCAAGAGAATGTGCTGGTCATTTTTTGTGGTAGAAAGAAAATTACATGCCTTCAGGAGTAATTGAAGCAATTAAGAAGGAGAAACAAGTGGTCGATCATGCTTTTGGTGTTGTCCATGGCTGTGAACATATGGGTAATATTTATGTAGTGTTTGTTTCATTACAAAAAATGTAATTGTACTTTGTGCATAATGTGTTTGGGTAATAGTATAGCAAATCTTATACGAAGATGACAAAAAATGTAACTGTAACATGTTTGAACTTTTGAATTCAATATTAATATAATGATTATGAAGCAAGTTTGGATAAATAATAACATTTTTTCATTTTCTTTGTATTAGATTCATATTTAATACCTTGAGATGTAATACCTTTAGTTCATATTTTAATATCTTGAGTTATAATAGACACATCTTTATGGATATGTATCCGAAGAAAGAGTTTTAGGGAACATAAGAAAATACATCAAAACATTAGGGATAAATTTGATAACCATACAAAACTTAATGGACATTATTGAATAGCTTAATAAACATTTAGGGTGTGTCCGAAACTCTTACAAAATGTTTGGTATATATTTGGAACTTTTTAGGAACTTGGGGGGACGATTTTGAAACAACCCGATATATTGAAACACTCAGAAAATTTTCGTACAAACTTAGCCACCAAAAAAAGAGCATACAAGCTGAAAAAATACAACCATTTGTTCCATTAGAAAATAATTATAGTAGATGGAGAACCATTGCAAATAATAATTCACTCCATTGTTAATTAGTAGTCCCACAAAACATTTCTACTGTCAAAGAACCCCAAAAATACTTACATTCCAATTATAGAATAATAACATTGCCACATAACCCCAAAAAAATTGGTCTACAGGACCATATAGAAGTTGTTCCACATAAGACCACAAAACTAATGGCTTCCTAAAAAAGTGACAAAACATGGTGATCTGTAGTATTTCTTTTAACCATTAGATGTGCTGCATTCAACAACTGATAATTACCTTGCTTTTTTGCCGTTCTTTTTTATTTTAATTTTTTAAAATTTCATAATTAATTATCATCCGATTTCGATCAATGGTTAACATATCTTGCGGTTTGAATTTTGTTCACATTTTGACTTATAAAATCACTCTTCAATCGTCCTATCTCAGTCAATGGTTAGCACATGTGATGGTGTATAATAAAACTGCAATAAATATAATAATTAATTTATAAACATATACAATTTTAGAAAATATACAAATTCATTAATAAAAATGTAAAATTACAATAAAATTAAAGTAAATATAGTATTTAATTTAGAAAATATAAAATTACATAAATATACAAATTAATTTATAAAAATATAAAATTATAATAAAATTACTGTAAATATAGAATTTAATTCAAAAAATGTAAAATTAAAATAAAATTACTGTAAATATAATGTTTAATTTAGAAAAAATATAAAAATATATAAAATATACAAATTAATTGATAAAAAATATAAAAATTACTGTAAATTTAACATTTATTTTAGAAAAATATAAAATTACAATAAGATTACTGTAAATATAGTATTTAATTTAGATTAAGTGTCTATTACTATAAAATTTGGCTTTTTTTTATTGTAAGTTAATTTTTTTTAATTATATCTTTAATATTTGCATGGTGTTGTGGACTTGAATAAATTAATGTGAGCATTTGAAGTCTGTATTTTGAATCTCATTACTCTTATGTTGTCTTCTTTGAAGTCTGTCTTTGAATCTCGTATATCGTAAATATGCTAAGAACGTGGAAACTTGTACAGTTTGTGCTGCAGAAATAGTAGAAAATTGTATTTTGGTTCTTGTATGAAATTTTCTGATCCCCTATTCCATCTAATTTTATATTTTTCTAAATTAAATACTATATTTACAGTAATTTTATTGTAATTTTACATTTTTAAAATTAAATTTTATATTTATAGTAATTTTATTATAATTTTATATTTTCTAAAGTAACTACTATATTTACCTTAATTTTATTGTAATTTTATATTTTTATAAATTAATTTGTATATTTACGAAATTTTATATTTTTATAAATTAAATACTATTTTTACTGTAAATTAAATTACTGTAATTTTAGATTTTGATGAATTAATTTGTATATTTTCTGAAATTTTATATTTTTATAAATTAAATTCTATATTTATTATAATTTTATTATACATCATTGGATGTGTTGATCGTTGACCGAAATTAGACAGTTGAAGAGTGATTTTATAAGTCATAATGCAGATGAGATCCAAGACACTAGATCTGTTGACCGTTGACTAAGATTGGACGAATAATAATTAATCATGTAATTTTTTAAAAAAATAAAAAGTTAAAAAGGCTGATCCAACGACTGAAGAACTTGAGGCGAAGGGGCGGATCCATATTCAAATAACACCACCTTAACTAAAAGCATAAAGCTTTGTTCTATACTATGTTGTGACCCTTATTCTCCCAAATTCCTTCTGGCCCACATTTTAAACTTAGGTGCATGACGCTTGTTGGGTGGTTTTAACTTGTAAAATCAGAGAATTAACAAATAATAGAAATAGTAAACCATAACAATACAAGTTAGGAAATATTAGTAGAGATATATCGATTGTTGTTGTTGCGAGGAAGGTGGATTTGGTGGCAACGAAGGAGTCGGAGTTGCAGTTTCAAGCTTCCTCATAGGCCGCCTGGGAGTTAGCTTCGTTCAAGGTGGTTGCTACATCAAATATAATATGAATAAGGTGTAATTGAGATAAAGTAAAATAATGAGACATGTAAGGAAGATGATTGTGTTGCGATCCCAGTTGGCAAGCCCTTTTGTTGTGTCCAAGCACGCCACATTTGCCACAATGCATCTGAGTCCCTCTTCTGGATACCCTTTGACTGTTTTTGGTTTAATCATTAACCTCCTTTCTTCTCTTCTTCTTAGGTCAGCTAATAGGTTTCCTATATGAAGTCAAGAAGACATCATTGTATGGCCTATGGAGTGGAAGGCCACATATTACGACTATTTGTGACTTTGTCAGGTACACGATGTACTAATAGCATGCAAGGTATTGCTCCTTCTTGGAGTATAGGGGAATGTAATCTTCAGGCCTTTAACCCTTGTGGTTGATGCAGCTAATAGCATGAGCACACAGAATGCCTGTGAGCAACCAACTTCGACATGAACAATGTCGAGTGTCAAGGTCCATTATAAACTACTTTGAAGGCCCTTAACTTCATACTTCTTATCACCATCCCATTTTGGTAGCCACGTGTCACTTTCTTTGTACTCTATATCTAGTCTTACCTTGATTTTTGGCAACATCGTTGACGGGAGTAATTTCTCAAGATCTCTTCTATTTGGAGCCCATCTATCCATCATCTAAACTCCGGTTTCCTCTAGCAAGGACACTATGGGCATTTCTCTGGCCTTCAGTAATTTAGGAGGATGTCACACTTTAGCCCTAGTTGGAACATTGGTTTACTCCAAGTGTAAGCAGGGATGTTCAATAAGTGCTTATGCGCCTACTCACTAATCCTTTTGATTCGTTCATATCTTTTTCCTATGCTTGGGGGATATGTGGCCCTTGTAGCTTTCCACATGAATAGTTTGAGGTATGTACCTGGGAACTTCCTCCTAAAATTACTCTAAAGGTGGTGCACACAAAACTTGTGATCAACTTTTGGTATCAAATGTTCAAGGGCAGAATCGAAACCCTAGCAATAATATCAAAAGTATAATGAATTTGCTATATTGTAATACGTAGACACATTTTATTATCTAGGCAATTAATGTAAATTTTAAGACACTACACTATCCATTTTCAGTAGTGCCAGTGAAAAAGACCGTAGCCCGCGTGTTAGATCGGGATTGCTCGTAAATAGACAATCCTGAGTTTAGTAATTTAGGCCCGTTCTAGACTGTTTAGGCCTGCGAGCCTAACAGGCTAGATCGTGGGCTATCCATTTTTATAAAAAAAATTGTCAATCTCATTGCCATCAGTCATCATATTCACTCCTCCTTCCCCTGACTCTTCACTCTTCAGTCTCTGCACTGCGAATCATCATTCTTCATTCATAACATAACTTAGAAAACCATAAGCTCTGCCTCTCGTTCTTGTGCTCAACCGTCATCCTCCTTGTCTCTTGTCTTAAATCTACTGACTCAGGATATTATCCTCATCTCTCGTCCTCATCGATCATCGTCCTTGTCTCTTATCTCTAGTCTCAGATTTGTTAACTTAAGCCGTCGTCCTCGAAGCTACTCAGTCTGCCTCTCTCATCCTCCGTGGTTCTCGTTGTCGTGAAAGCTCTTTCTGCCTCTCTCATTCTCGTCATCCTTGAAGCTCTCTCTGCATCTCACCATCTCTGATCTCTCCATCTCGGCATCTCATCTTTCCTAACTCTCTAATTTTCCCTGGAGAATAGAGATCGCCGAGAGCCTGAGAAAGGGAAGGGAAGGGTTGATTCTGCGTTCTGGCATTTTGCAGTGATTGAGTAAAGGTGAAGCTGAACCAAAAAAAAAGGGAAGACTGTAGGCTGGACCGTTTAACCACAATCCAGCCATAGACGGTCTTGGTTTTCAAAACCAAGACCATTTATAAATGAGTCAGCCCGTTTACTTCCAACTTAGACCAGACCGGCCCATTTAATAGTGCTAATTTTTAGTATTCACTTAGAGTAATTAATTCATTCTCTTTTCTTTTTAAAAGCACACAATGGTGAGAGTAAATATTGTTTTAATATTATTAGTCATAATATGAGATACATATGTGAGTATATTTTTAATTTCACATTGTGAAGTCAAACTTACAGTTAATCCACCTCTGTAATCTGACTTGAACCACCTCCATAACCTGAAACTATGAGGGGGTGAGTCTAATCCACGCGACTCATCGGTAAAACTCTACCAAGTGCAAGTAAATAATCATATCAATCCAGACAATAGATAAAGTGAATTTAATAGAATTCAACCATAATATGTGCACGAGCACCCCCACAAAGTACCCTGACAATCTTTTCCAACCAGAATATATATATATATATATATATATATATATATATATATATATATATATATATATGTATATATTTCATCACACAATTAGTTTCACATACCATAATCATACCAAATCTGAAATAAGATATGACCGATCTTACAACACCGATAGTTACACCACATCACAAGGGAAAACCACATTTCACTTATACAAATAATCCATAATAATTTCGGTGGTATCAAAAACTGTCCTCGGTCCTGGATTTCCATCCCTTCTTGAACTCTAGCTCGTGCCTCTCATGGGCATCTATCAGTTATCATCACTGGGAGTCCTCTCCTAGGAACCCTGACTCATGATGTGCACCTCTCACTGGCTTTTCTAATGCAATCTTCCATTTTGAGTCTTATTGAACCCCAAGGGTGCACTTAGCCTATCATTATCTATTGGGTCATGTCCTTAACCCACTACTAGGTCTTGTTGGATCATGCCTTAAACCAAAGCATAGTCTCTGGTCTATTGGGTGCCGTCAACCCTATATATAGTCTCTAGTTTATTGGGTTCCCTCAACCCTATTTATAGTCCTTGGTTTTTTGGGTCACATCCTCAACCAATAACAGGTCCTATTGGATCGTGCTCTCAACCCTATACATAGTCCCCAGTTTGTTGGGTGCCCTCAACAACAATCACAATCTTAAGCACAAACACAGTCACAACCACATCATAAGACCCAATTTCATAACACAAATATGTCACACGATCACGGTAATATTACATCAACCACATAATCCATCCACAAGGTTCACACAATACATGGGAACCATCCCTATTTTCATATTAAAAGGAAGTTTATCATAATGCCACACATTAGACATCGTATATGCATACAGGTACCCTCAATCAATTCTCAATACAATGAGGGTTATAGTAATATTCCTACATGTATCCATATATGTAGGTATCACTCTACACTCTACTCAACGAGTAGGACTGGGCCCATGCAAATGCATACACCCTTACTCGAAACTTTCATTCTAATATACCACAATTTGTACATAGACAAGCATACATCAACACATTATACCATGATGCTATACACACATCTCTATTTGTGGCCATAGCCTTAGTTTAAAAAAAAGCAATCAATTCACATATATCCACCACATAATTAAAACACAATTAATTGTGGCCAAGGGTGGCATTGCAATGCCACAAGACAGAACCCATGACAGAAAAACATGATTTTGGGTCTCTTTTGTCCCTCTAATCCTCTCCTTTTAATCCCAATCAAAGTCCCAAGTTTCCCAAGTGTTTTAGCCATCAAATCAAGTATTTTACCCATAAAAACACATTTACAAACTCACTTTCATCTTAAATTCCATGAATCAAGTTCAAAGTTTCCAAAAACCCTAACATCTTCAATTTTTCTAATATTTCTTGAAATCATCCATGGAATTCAAGTTTTCTTGCTTATGTTTGATAGCCATAACATCAAGAAGAGAGGGAAGGAATATTGAGGAACCAAAACACTCATTTTAACACCATTAAAATACCCAACTCACACTAAACATCAAATTTCAGCACTGGGTTTTAAATATCCAAAAATGGAAGAGGGTTTTTGAAAATAAGAAGCTTACCTAGGACCTTGGCGTTTTCCGGAAATGAAGGTGGTCCATCGGCAACCAAAAATGCACCCACGACCACCAGAAGAGTCAAGGTTTAGACGAGTTGATGAATGAGAGTTGAACACTTAAGAAGAGGGAGCAGGGGAGGTAGGCATGAAAATGGGGAGTGAAGGGTAAGTGAGCTGAAATGTGGCTAAGTGTTGGGGGTCATTGTTTTAATATTGCAACTTGGCCTTTCTTTAACTTCTTAAGTTCAAGAGGGGTTTTAGTGCAAATTAGATATTTTGTCCAACTAAGCTATTCAAATTATTTTCTCTCTAAAAATATTCTTCACACTTAGAAATTTTCATCCCAACACTCCCTGTATTTACCCAACACCATTTATTCAGAAATCAACATTTTACCCCAAAACTTTAGATTCTTACCTATAGGTCCCTCTCATCAATTATTTAACCAGAATCAAATTTCTCCTACTCATTGCACATATCATAGAGATAATTTTCCATTATTTTAAACATCATATTCATGCATATGTATAAGCAATAAATTCAATTACATACATCCATTTTCCTTTTAAGCAAGTGAAAAATTTTCTCGCAATTTTTCATATTCATACTGATATCTCACCAACAGTAACACGTAGGAACCCGGGGTGTTACATGTTCTTTATGCCTAATATCTAGCATTTTTATGTCCATTATAGTCCTTAACTTAGTCATATTGCAAATCTAATATTGCAAACTCTCTTATTTTATTATGCATTGGGATTTATTTGGTCTCAATAATTATAAAATGAATATGCCTTAATTTCATTATAGTTATTAAATAGAGTTTTGTTGCTAACTTTGACGAATTGTACCTAACTAGGCACTTACTGGATACACTTTGGTGACTTGGATGCTAATTGATATAGGCTCCACTAGTCTGCAAAGCTAACTTGTCAAAACAACTTTATATAGCCCAAAACTTGCACAAAAGGGGGGAATTTCACAGGTCAACTTTGACTACAAAGAAATCAATATTTTTAACCTCATTTTCTAGCATGCCCTATGCACAATAAAGCTGATATGCTGCACATCAAAATTAAGAGGTACTTGTGCTAAATGTCAACTCTCTCTCTCTCTCTCTCCTTGGCTAAATATAAAAGTACTTTCAAAACACATTGTTTTAGTGTTGAAGACTTCTCCCTCTTCTTCCATATTGTAGAATTCATAGGTTTATTTTCTCTTTATTTTCTCCCTTTTATAACTTCATTTTAGCCTCCATGGAAGGCTAATTTCTTCATGTAATCAGTCATACAATGAATTAGTATGTGTAATTTGAATCCTTAATGCAATTAATTCTTCTGGTTTTGATTCTATTCCATTTTCTATCATATTTCCTTGCCTCTTTGTTATTATGTTTGTTCTTTTGCTGATTAGACTAGGATGAACATAGTTTCTGTTTTAATGGTTTTATTTGAGGATGAATATTGTTATAACCAATTGGCATAGGAAGTAAGATGGAAATGACATGTCAGTATGCTGTTGCAGGGCATGATTTAGGTTAGGGCTTAATCAGATTGCATGTGATTAGGTATTACTAAAGATTTTCTTGATTAGAATTCATATGTAGTCTAGTTTTGGAAGATCTTTTGGAAATTTAGTTTGATAACCTAATGGTAGAACTGAACCATAAATTGAGTTAGGGTTAGGATGATGATGGTTACAATTCTGGGAACCTGAATGACTGGTTGGCTACTCTCTTTTTAGTGTCTTTATTCTGTTGCAATCTCCTTCGTGGTAATTAGTGTATAATTAGTGTAACTAGGGCCTGAACAACCAATTAGGTGTTAGAAGTAAGGCTCCACAAGTGAGAATGATCTAAGAGTCATTATAATGCAAAATTGCCACAGATTCAATTATGAGCAGTTTAGTAGCCGTAGTGGCAAAGACCAATGTCCCTGGCTTCAAATATAACTTAATTTCAGTTTCAAAACTCACCAAGGACCTATCTTGTTTTGTCACATTTTTTCCTAACTTTATTATCTTTCTTGCCCTCTCGAATGGCAAGGTCTTGGGTATTGCTATAGAAGGTGGAGGCCTTTACTTGCTACAACCATAGACTATTACAGACTTGAATTCATCTTTGCACATTCAGCAATCGACTACATCAAAGTCTTGTTCTTTATGGCACAAAAGAATGGGACATGCTCTATTTCATAAACTAAACTAGATCTCAAACCTTCAGGGTCAAATTAAAGATGATGGCAACATTGCAAGATGTGAAGTGTGTCCTTTAGCAAGGCAAACACACATTTCCTTTCCCAATCTTGGTTCAAAAACTACTTCTCAATTTGATTTGGTATTGATGTATGGGGTCCATATAAGTACCCAACACATGACAATAATAGATACTTCCTCACTATAGTCGATGACTATTCAAGATTTTGTTGGGTTTACCTAATTTAGCTAAAAAATATGATGTCCCTTTATGTTTGAAACATTTCTTTTCTATGATTAGAATACAATTTGACAAAAGCATTAAGAAAATTAGATCTAATCATGGAATTGAGTTCTTTAATGAAACATGTAAGTGCTTGTTTCAGGAAAATGACATCATCTGTCATGACCCTAAAACCCGAACCTGTGACTAGCATGGAGTCTAGGGATAAGCCCTCCCAAGACCCTGTAAGCCTAAACCAATTATATGCAATTATGTCTCAAAACCTAAATATGAGTAAAAAAAAAAGTAATTTACATTTCATTTGGAAACTTGCTTAACATCATGTTTAAGAAATTTCTCATCCATACAAGTAAATATGTTTACATCATGTAACATCCGATCAACTCTTACAATTATTCCCAAGACCTAGGTGACTTATACGACTACAGAGCGAATCTAGAATAATTCAAAGCATAAGGGAAAGAACAAGACAAGGAAGCCAACCCCTAAGGACAAGTAGGGCCTTGATACCGAACTATGCTACTATTCGAAAGGGGACTCTGCCTCTACAACTATCTCTGAAAATGTTAGAACAATATAAACAAACTCAATAAGTGGATATCTCTACAATTAAAGTAAGGCAATTTGGCACCATTCACATTCATGCAAAAAAAGAAAGAAAGAAAGAAAGGCTTTTTAGAGATTTGCTTTCATTAAAGACCATGGTTTGCACAAAATTATTCAAGCATAGATAATCTCAACAAATCACAAGCCATTCGCTTTGTCTTGTATTCATTCACATTAAAGCATGCAAGCATAGTTAGGTAGATGTGTCAAACATACAATTGTGAGTATATATATATATATATGTTTCTAATCACCCACACCTGGAGCAACATCAACATCGGGAACAATATAAATATAATCATAACTCGAAAACACACTTTCTCAACCAGCTAGCCTCATAGGCCTTTAATATTCAGCTATGGGGTGCATTGCTATATTCACAATTGTCCATACATCGCTTATGCATCCACATACACAATTACAACCATGTTTAATCCATACTTTACAATACAAATTACCTTTCAGAATACAATCACAACAAAATATTTCCCCTAATCTCAACATAAATCAATAATCATAAATGTAGTACAACACTTACTATTCACAAGCCCACATTGTACAATCTCAATGAATAAGGCTTATGTTAACATTAATTTGATCATCTAAACACAAATACAATTTTTGATCTCAGCACAGTCAATTTCTATTTATCATTACCTCAGTACGTTTACGAGAATTCATATACACTAATGCAACATACTCATCACTGTATTAGGAAATAGCCATAATTGGCACCCATACAAGAGATATGTCTCATACACATTACCTTCAATGTCTTTGTGTTAATACACATATGCCTTAGAGGCCCAAAGAATCATCTCAATATAAAATGAAGTTCAACATCACAATTTCACATCATGTATTCTCACACAATTATATCGTCAAGTATTATTTAGTTCAATCATCTCAACATGGTACGATCCATAGTTCACTTTGATTGTCTCATTTTCCTCATGTTCATATATTACGAATTCAAATGAAAATCTTATACCGCACAAGTTAAGTCACCGAGTATTTCTTGGTCATACTTTGTTTTCCTTCCTATATACATCTTACTACAAGAAGATTGCAAAACTACCTTTCAATTACAATGACTAATATCATGTAATTTCTTTGAGCCACACTTATATGTTTATGTATGTTATTCACGCCTTATAGCCACTCCTTGACACTTTTAGTTAGGTTTACAACCATTTCTAATCTTAACGCATATATGTCATACATAATTTATGTTCATTCATTAATTCTTATTTATTCTCAATTAAGCCCAATGTTTGCATGTGAAAATGATACATAATCTACATACAAAAAAAAGTTTAAATAGGGGTTACCCACTTACGTCAATTCCAAGCTATAGTTTACCATTTTTACTATGTCCTCTTGTGATCTTGCGGAAGATAATATGAAAAAAGCTATAGGTAGTTCCTATTAAATTCACATAATTAAACTAAAGTCACACATTCAATATAATCAAGAAATGAACTTTTGAATTATTTTGGCAAAATTCAACTTAGTACTCATTACACTTGGCCGACTCCTAAGCTAGCAGCAAAAAAAATCAACCCAAAAATTATCTTTCAAAAGTCATACATCTTGCACAATGTTCATCTATCCAACAAAAATAGAAAAACCATTTTCAACAACAGGAAAAAGACCCATGATTTAACCATATGCTTTTGTTTTCCCTTAATCTCGATTCCTCTCTTTTATCTTCACCCAGAAAAAAATTCAAACCTTCCAGGCGCAAGACTTCCCACTGCAATCAAACTTCATTCTTTGATAGCAAAAATTTGGAATTCATATAAAAGACCTATCTCGACACCCCTTTCACTCATTTCCTGTACTGTAGAATTCACTCTAATCTGTAGACTAACTGATGTTTTATTTTCAAGATATAGCCTTTTCTCAGCCCTTGATCCCAATTGTTAGCCCCATTGCATGTGAAATTATAAATTAAATTTTGATGACAACAAACAAATTAAAAATAAATTCATTGGATTATATTGACATATTATTTTCAGGAATTTTTTGGAAATGTCAAAGGCAACAAGCATAAAGAGAAGACTTTTATTTTTATAGTGCCTTTAGGACTTAGAAAATTTGTAAAAGTATTTGAATGGCAAGGAACCCATTTTAAAATCTTAAAGAATGTTTTTAAACTTTTACACAAGTTGGAAATTGTTTTTGATAAGCTGGAATAGCTCTACTTGGGTCTTAGAAACCTAAAAGTGTTGAAAAACTTAATTTTTTGACTTCCAGTAGGCTACCAGTCGACTAGTTGCTCTCGGGTCAAATTTCTAAATCTCCCAATAGGCTACCAGTAGACCGCTTGCTTGCAAGCAGTTGACCAGTTGCTCTCGATTGAAAATTCCTAAGACCTCCAGTAGGCTACCAGTCGACCACTTGCTTGCAAGCAGTCGATCGAATACTCTCTGTTTGAAAATTAATTTTCTTCTAGTAGCTTACTAGTTAACTGCTAGAGTTTAGAATAATTTTCCAAAATGTAATAGAGAGCTGCCAGTCAACCACTAGGTAGGTACTGGTCGACTGACACCTCATTAAAAGGTACCAGTAGACTGTCATTGACCTATCAACTATCATGGACCTACCAGTCGGCTGCTAGCATGCTAACATCAGTTATAATAGCTATTTTCTTAAGAAATCTACTGATATCACGACTAATCTTTTTCCAATGGATCTTTTACACCTTGGGCTATATATATGAGCTATAATAGGTGTCAAATCACTAAGAAAATATTTTCTTTGTTGCTGAATCTCTAAAAAAAATTTTCTTGCCAATCATTTATTGATTTAAGAGCTTAAACTTGTGTATTTACTGACTTTGCTGTATCTCATCTTTTCTGAGTTGATTGATCAAGGAGTGGACTCCTTGATAAGTTGTTTTGGGATAAACACATTATAGAGGGGAGAGACACCCTTGGAAAGGAAAAAGTTCTTTGTTGTAGTGGCTCACAAGTACCCATCTTTAATAAACTTGTAGTTTATAATGGAATACTCAAGAAGTGGTCTTGACGACTGGATGTGGGTTTGGTTATAAGTTGAACCAGTATAAATATTGTTGTTTAATCTTCTCCTTCCTTACCTCTTATATAATACCCGCCAATTTTAGAATCACGTAATTGGCGGTATTATGGTTGTTATAATAAAATTTCCATTTTTATTAATGGAATTATTTGATTAATTCTAATTTTCTATATTTAATTTATTATTTTTAAATATTATTTATAGAAGTGGAGATAAATAATTGGACCAGGTATTTGATTATAGATGATATTTGTAAGAGCTGAGGAAAGATAAGAGGAAGGGGAAATATTGTGGAGATAGAATTGAGAGACAAAGAATAGAAAGGGAGTAATCATGTGGTATAGAGGAGGTCGAGTACCTATGAGGTCCAAAGAGGGACTAAAGTGAAATGAAGAACTAGGTGGCACTTAGGATATAGGAAATATCCAAAT
Source organism: Biancaea sappan (assembly GCA_037074585.1). Lineage (NCBI taxonomy): Eukaryota > Viridiplantae > Streptophyta > Magnoliopsida > Fabales > Fabaceae > Biancaea > Biancaea sappan. Next base: position 40,120,221 of record CM073494.1, read on the forward strand.
TGGAGAAATTACGGGTTTGTCACCACTAAGGTTAACCAAGAGTTATCTAGGGGCAAAGTAGTAATTTCACCCTAGGTGGGTATATATAGGCAGTCCCACCTCTTTTACTTCATTTCTCACTTTCCTCCCCCCTCTCTCTCTCTCTTCACTCTCTTTTCTTTTCTTTCTCTCTACCTTTCTACCTAAATCCTCAACGAGCTTCGGAGAACCTTTCTCTGGTGGTGGGGCAAGGCATTGGAGGCTAAACAACCTAGGGAAAACAAGGAATCGAGATAGGGATTCCAATTTCCTAAACTTTTTCTTTATTTTCTAGTTTTAAAAGTATATAGGGTAAAATCAAAATTTTGACTTCATTTCTTGATGAAAATTGAGGCTTTTGGTGTCTAAATGCTCCTTAGACATCAAGGATGAGATTCATGGAAGAAATCATGGAAAACAATGAAGATTTGGCCAGATCTGAGCTAAATCCGTGAAGAACTCATGAAGTGGAAGTTGTAGGGACTCAGGCACCACCCTTGAGGGAAAAACTTGGTCTTGGCACCCCAGGCACCATGTTTGGTGTCTCAGGAACCAAGCATATAAGTTTGGACAGAAAGTTTGGCGTTTGCCACCCCAGGTGCCAAGTAGGGCGCCTCAGGCGCCAGCCATCGGACAGCCTCCTTGGTTCATTTTCAAATGGCCATAACTTCTTTGTCCAGATTCCATTTTTAGTAAACTTTATATCGTTGGAAAGATATTTGAGTCTAGTTTCCCATGGTATAAGATTTGTTTAAAAAATCTCTATTAGTTAATAGTTATGACTAAATAAATTATCAAAGGTCAGGGTTAATGGTGAGGATTTTCTTCGTTTTAATTAGTTATTGATTTGGGTTGATTCCAAGTGACTTGGGAGCTTCTTTGGCTTTGTCTCCTAGGACTTTTTGATCAGTAAACCTTATCAGCATCGGGGTAAGTAGATGACCTTGCCATTTAAGTTTTTAATAAATTATTTGGCTAAGTCAATATAAATCTCATTCACACCTTAATTAGTGATTCTTCAATGAAATTTCCTAGTTAATGGAAATAACTAGATTGAGGGATTTCATTGAATGATTGTCGGAATTATCCTGTGGGGTTTATTTTGTGGAATAATGGATTTTATGTTTAATAATATTTAAAGTGGTGAATTGATGTGGTATGTACTGTAAGATGTTTATGTGGAAAAATGCATTGCATATCATCATTTACGTATTCATATTATGATCAGTGGAAATAGAGCAGGAAGCTATCCATTGTATAATATCGCGGATTGGTGTCAATGCATACATTGAGGCTAGTCTTCAATGTGGTTTGGTAAAGAATGGGATAATCATTGCATATTGCATTTGGCCGCGTCGCTTAAAGGGAATAGGGGGATAAACCTCTGAATAAACCCATTAAGGGCTAGTCTTCAATGTGGTAAGTGTGGAAAGGATGTGAAAAATGCAAACATACATCATGCATTGCATAATGCATTTTGGAGTGGGTGTTTAATTATGCTTTTTATTTAGTTGAGGATTGTTTTACAGTTTGTTTGTGAGATTGTAGACTCGTGTTGAATTACGAGTTTTGGTTGCATGGAAAGGTATGTTATATATATGATGGGAATCGAATTACCACGATGAAGGGAAAAATTTGCTATCTCACATTACTAAATTTGATATCCATTTTTCCCTATGATCTGGGTGGAAAGAGCCACAATGACGTGACATATGACCTGAAGATTGCTTTAGGAAAGTTTCCATTTTGATTTTTAGGAAAGTTTCTATTTTGATTTTTTTAGGAAAGTTTCTATTTTGATTTTTTTAGGAAAGTTTCCATGTTGCTTATTAGGGAAGTTTCTATTTTGCTTATTAGGAAAGTTTCCATTTTTATTTTTAGTGAAGTTTCCTTTTTGATTATTAGGAAAGTTTTATTTCTGATCTAGATTGATTCCCTATGCATATGGAAATTAGGGTTTTATTTTTGCCTATAAGTACTATGTATGGTGGATGGTGAACGAGACATGAATTGAAAATTTTTATTTAAGACCAATTCACTTCTTGGTTCTTTTAAGAACTTATGTGAACTTATCAAGACTTGTCTTGTGGTGTTCAATTGAGACTTATCACTCACCTTCTTCCCCTTTCTTGAGTGTGGCGTCTAACATCCTTTCTTATACCAAGGTTTATACTTCTAGTAAAATATCGAATTGAGGTCTTTTGTTTATTCTTTTTTGCAATTTAGGTCTTGTTGCATTTGCATCGTATCAAGGTTCATATCATTTGGTATCAGAGCCAAGTTCACATCAGGTTTGGTATATTTTCTTTGATTCCTTCTTTCAAAAAAAAATCTTGTCTGCACTGTTCATTGTGCACTGTTCATTCTCGTTACTATTTATTTTTGTTACTGTTCATTCTCGTTACTATTCATGCAATTTTTTTGGGTGTAAGTGCAAAAGAGGGTAAAAACTGAAAATTGTGTGAAACATGAGAGTTTGACATTCCTTGAGTGCAAACACGTGAGTGAGTAAGTGAGGTTTTATTCTAACATTTGTTTTGCAGAATTACACAATGTGACTTACAGTAGAGACAAAGGTGTGATGGATGAGGAACTAAGAGGGGAAGACATAAAAATTTTCATGAAAGCCATGCAAGGGACCTTAGAAAGACTTAATCTAATGTTTGATAGCATAGATGAAAGGCTAGAGCAAGCAAAGTCCAATTCCCAAAGAGGGTCACCTACGCGTTTCAATCCAAACCATAGGAGACCAAGGCGTACGCGTGACGTGGACAATGAAGAATACTTCGAAGGTGAAGAATGTTGGGGGTGTCGAGTCTTTGGCTACAATAGTACCCATTATTGCAAGAATTTGCATTTTGCTTTGAAAGTTGTAGATTCACCCAAGAGGCCATCACCTAAAGGTACTTTTGTGGAAGAAATTTTTGAAACTGATGGAAATTAAGCTCAAGTTCAAAATTTTATTAGTGATGCAAGTGAAGTAGAAGATGAAAAATAAGAGAAAAAGGAGAGTAAGCATGTAAAAGGTGAAACATAGAATGAAATTGAAAATACCACAAAGAGTAAGGAAGTGATTGAAAGTGAAGAGAAAATAAAAATAGAGAGTGCAAAAAAGGAAGAGTTGGGAGAAATTGAAAAAGAAAACACACTCACTATTTTGATATTTCTCTGCCTAAAGAAGTCAATTCTCTTTCTCAGGCATTATTACCCCCTATTGTCAAGATTTGAGGACGAATCTTCTTTCAAGAGGGGGGAGAATGACGGGAATCCAATTACCATGAGAATGGAAAAATTTGCTATCTCACATTACTAAATTTGATATCCATTTTTCCCTATGATCCGGGTGGAAAGAGCCAAAATGATGTGATATATGACTTGAAGATTGCTTTAAGAAAGTTTCCATTTTGATTATTAGGAAAGTTTCCACTTTGATTTTTTAGGAAAGTTTCCATTTTTCTTATTAGGAAGTTTCTATTTTGCTTATTAGGAAAGTTTCCATTTTGATTAGGAAAGTTTTATTTCTGATCTAGATTGATTCCCTATGCATATGGGAATTAAGGTTTTATTTTTGCCTATAAGTACTATGTATGATGGATGGTAAAGGAGACATAAATTGAGAATTTTTATTTGAGAGCAATTCACTTCTTGGTTCTTCTAAGAACTTGTGTGAACTTATCAAGAGTTGTCTTGTGGCGTTCAATTGAGACTTATCACTTACATTCTTCCTCTTTCTTGAGTGTGGCGTCTAACATCCTTTCTTATACCAAGGTTTATACTTCTAGTAAAGTATCAGGTCGAGGTATTTTGTTTATTCTTTTCCACAAATGATATGAATCTTGATGCGATGCAAATGCAACAAGACTCAAATTGCGAAAAAGAATAAACAAAAGACCTCGACCCGATACTTTACTAGAAGTAGGAACTTTGGTATAAGAAAGGATGTTAGATGCCACACTCAAGAAAGAAGAAGAAGATGAGTGATAAGTCTCAATTGAATGCCATAAGACAAGTCTTGATAAGTTCACACAAGTTCTTAGAAGAACCAAGAAGTGAATTGGTCACAAATAAAATTCTCAATTCATGTGTCTTTCACCATCCACCATACATAGTACTTATAGGCAAAAATAAAACCCTAATTCCCATATGCATAGGGAATCATTCTAGATCAGAAATAAAACTTTCCTAACAATTAAAATGAAAACTTTCCTAAAAAATCAAAATGGAAACTTTCCTAATAAGCAAAAAAAAAAAAAAAAGAAACTTTCCTAATAAACAAAATGGAAACTTTCCTAATAATCAAAAGTCTTCCCTGTCTAGGAATCCCAGATCCAGAAGCCTTTATGATAGTCGAAACAGACGCCTTAGACTTAGGTTATTGAGGGATACTTAAACAAAGACCCAAAAATACTGATAAAGAACAAGTAGTTAAGTACTATTCAGGAATTTGGACTGAAGCTCAAGAAAAATATTCAACGATCAAATGAGAAATTTTATCTATAGTGCTAAGTATCACAATTTCAAAAAGAATTGTTCATTAAACATTTTCTTTTGAAAATGGATTGCAAAGCTACAAAAAGTGTTTTAGAAAAAGACGTTCAAAATCTGGTTTCAAAACATATTTTTGCCCGATGGCAAGTAATACTTTCATGTTTTGATTTTGAAATTCAACATATCAAAGGAAAAGACAATGCTCTACCAGATTTTTCTCACAAGAGAATTCTTGCAGGGAAAATCAAGAAACAGAGAAGAAAAAATCAAAAGAAGTCAGTAAAGATCAATACGGATCTCCACTGGGTCCTTCGATCAGTAAAGATCATTATAGATTCCCATTGGGTCCTTCAACATCTTCAATATTAGCTCTAACAGCGCTCAATACACGCCCTTCTGGCAGTGGTATTAGACCACGAGGCATTAGGCCTTCATCTCCTTCAATAATTTCTCAAAACTGCTTTGTTCCATTAACATATAATCAAGCCCTGACTACCCCCTCATCCTCTCAACAAATTACTCCTGTTCAATCTTAAAAAATGGTTCCACTCACCCCAGCAAAAAATTATGTTCAAAATATAGCTCCAAAAGAAAAATATATTACAAAAGACTACAATGTTCCAATATTAGCCATAGAACCAGAATGGATCCAAAACTCCAACATTACTGCTAGAGAAGTTGCTCAAAAGGTGTTTCCAGATGGAAGACACTTCTTACAAACTGATTTAGAAAAATCAAGACTATTCTATAAGTTCATTCTCGTAGATACCAATTCAATATCCCTAACTCATGAGTACGACCCTTCCAACCCATAAAGAATCTTATATTCAAAAATAAAGATCAATCATGTCATCACACTGACTCAATGGAATCAAGCTCCATACACTCAAAAATCCTTTTCTAGATAGTTCAAACCTCAAAATTATAATTATTGGGATTATAGAGCCGTTTGGTTCAATACGTTGCTCATCTGTCCTTTTTCTCATTCATGGTTCATATGGTTCAATGAAGGTCAACATGAATTTCTAGCATGGTTCTCAGAATGGTTCTACTTTTTTAGACCAACTGCAGATTTTGTCCCTTCTTATGCTAAAGAAGCATATCAATACTTCTTAGCTCAAGCAGACTTCATACAAGGAGTCAAATTGTTACAATTTTTTAAAACATTCAGAACTCCCTGGATTATGACTTGGGATTTCAATTTCAAAAATAAATTTCAATCTGGGTACCCAACTTACTTATCCAGAACATTCAACATTTAATGGTGGTCAATTTACAATACTAATTTGCTCAACAAAAAGGCCGTTGAAAAATGGCTTGCTTAAAATTCTCATCATAAAAAATACAGTCAAAATATTCAACAAACTTCTCTGTTCTTAGCCTCAAAATCTCAAATCATGACAAAATTAGCCACAGCTCAAACTAAAGATGAGTCCAATCAACTACTTCAAGTTTTTACTGATAAAGCTCCAACAGAAAAAGCTCCATCAGTCGGATCCAACCTTGAAGTTCAATCCCCCTTTCAAAATGAAGATGACTGTTTCAACATTGATATAGCTAACCTCAGTCAATTTTGACTACGGTTAAGTTAGATCGTTGGCACAAAAGGACACCATGAAGCTAGCTAAAAAGAAAAAGCTCAAAACGTGGTTGACAAAACTTTTGAAAAAGAAGCGTTGACAGAAAATGATAAAAAAACTTTTCAAAAAGAGCCACCCCTGTGATCAAAAGCTGCACATTCGTTCAATAATTTCGAACTTAAGCACATCTCAAATCCCCGAACTCCAGAGCCTCTGAAATCCACGGACTTTAAACATGTTCAAATCCTATTCCATTGCTCTATATAAGTCTTAGTAGTTCAATTGTATAGGCAGAGATGAAATCTAGGCAATCTAGGTTTGCTAAGGTTTATAGGACCATCTCCTACGATAACACCTGCCTCTTTCTAGGCCTTATGGCTTACCAACATAATTACAAGGCTAACCAATGTCAACCCTTAACTTACTAAAAGATTTCTTAAAAAATAAATTCTTAAATTTTCTAAGTTTCTAAGCGGACTTCTTAATGAACTAGGCTCTGATACCAAAATTCTCGGATCTTATCTTAAAACTTTCTTTTAATTTTGATCTAAGACTTTCTTTTAATTTTGATCAAAGTACATATATTCAAATTCAAAATCACTACTTAACATAACATCTTGAAAATCAATTGAAACTTCTTCTGTAACAATGTATATTCTATTGATATTAACATAAACAAAATAATCAAATTTAACAAAAAGTATTAAATCAGTAAAGGGAATTGGAATAGTTTGCTGAATTGAAATTCACATATTGAAAAACAAACTTACAATACTGAAGTATATAGAGCCTAGTTCAAAATTAAAAGAAAGTTTTAAGATAAGATCCGAGAATTTTGGTATCAGAGCCTAGTTCATTAAGAAGTCCGCTTAGAAACTTAGAAAATTTAAGAATTTATTTTTTAAGAAATCTTTTAGTAAGTTAAGGGTTGACGTTGGTCAGCCTTGTAATTATGTTGGTAAGCCATAAGGCATAGAAAGAGGCAGGTGTTATCGTAGGAGATGGTCCTATAAACCTTAGCAAACCTGAAAGAATTTTAAGAAATTATTTCTTAAACATGTCTGAGTTAATAAGGAGACTTTTTAATAGAAATAGTACTGAAATTAGTCTACCCTTAACCTCTTCAACATATTATAATAATTTAGATCAAGATGAACATAATAATGCAGAAATATCAGTACAAGAAGCTGAAGAAAGGTTAAGAAGTTGGGAAATGCCTAAGGTTAGACCTAGCAAAGTTTACAAACATTCAACATTTAATTTCAAAACTCAAGATATTGTTAGGACAATTGAATTTTCAAGAAAAATAGGAACCTCTCAAGATACAATAAGTTTGTTAGATAAAAATTTAATAGATCAACACAGAAAAGAAGGATATGGTTTCATACACATAGGATTAACCTAAGTAGAGGTTAAACCTATGCATAGGTCAGGAATTAATCATCCAATACTTTTACTCTTACAAGATAAGCATGCTATATCGTTTAAAGATTCAACAATAAGTTTAGTAGAGTCCAATCTCTGTGATAGACCAATATATTTTCAATGTTTTCCAAATTATATGAAAACGTTAAGAAATGTAGAAACTGCTTTACAATTACTTGTTAAGACTACTGAAGGAATATTTGACAAAGAATTAGACAATCTTGTCGTCATATTTAGAATTCATTATAAAATATCCAAAACCAGTGTAGGAATTTCTGTTAAGAAAGAATCACCTAGGAATGAAAAATATTTATGGAAGCTAATCTTCAAAAAACTATGATCATGACTCCAAAACCTTTAAAACATGATGAAATAATGGCCGCCTTTCTAGACTCTTGGGAGTTAGAAAAGATTCAACCTTCTAAGAAAATAGAATCAAAAAGTTTAGAAGGATATGTTCAATCTCCTGAAGGAAATGTTAAGCTAAATATGAAAAGATCTCAATCTTTTAGGTCAAAAATGTTTAGAACTCCAGAATTAGAATTCAGATATAGGTACTTTGTAGCTAGTGACTATAGATCTGCAATTAGTAACCCTCAAACTCCGAATACTCTAAGAAGAGTAGATTTTCAACCTAACATCCCTCAACCAGTTTATGAACCCGTTAATGAAGAACCTTTCATAAATCACTCACCTACTAGATCTCAAATCCTAGTTTTAACAAAGGAATTCATGATAGATAAACAAAAGTTAAATACTGAGTTCATGAAACATTACAACACACCCTAGAGAGAATGGTACTTTAAAACCTTCTCAAAGGAACAAGTTCAACAATGGAAAGAAGAATATTACCAATATTTAGAACATATCAAAGAAACATATTTTCTTTTTTACTTGGTTGAGTATGTACTGTCAAAACAACAATATTTCCAATCCTTTTGTTGAAAATACCAAAACAATCAATATACACACACTAGAATAACAGTAAAATTGGATACCACTTTAGGTCAAAAAATTATATCTGTTCATCCACCTTTAGAAAATTTAAAGATTTCAAAAGGTAGTTTAGAAATAGAAGCTGCACCGTTCAAGATGATAGAAAGAAATGAAGATCAACCTAGTCAAAAAAAAGATGTTAAAAATATAGAAGCTCAAAACAATTATACAAAGCTAGCCCTTATTACCACAAGCAAACAACTTGATAGGATAGAAAACGTGATCAATAGCAAAACCTTAGAAGCCTCAACAAGTACCTCAGTTCAAAATAGAGTCAGCTCATCCATTACACAACAGCCTCTGTACAAAATACTAACTCTAACAAGAGAAGATTTAAGATCAATAAATTTAGGAAAAACTAGTCAAAATTTAGTCGAAGAAATCACCAAAAAATTAGATCAACTAAATGTTTCAAACAATAAATCAAAAGGTCCTTAGCTCAACACTATATCAAAAAATACCAACCTAGAAAATGATCAAAGTCTAAACAGGATAAAGTTTAGGAATCCAAGACCAATAACAAGAAATTACTATCCAAGACCTAGTTATCCAGACACTCAATATGAAGAAAACACTTTAATTACAGAAACTAGTTACTCAGGCGATGCAATAATAGAATGGAATATAGATGGTCATAGCGAACATCAAATCTTAGGAATAATTCAAAATATATCAATGTGTTCTATTGCATACAAGATCAAAAATAATACTGAAAGAGACATAGTTACAATATTAACAACTGGATTTACGGGTCAATTAAAAGGATGGTGGGATAATTATCTCACAGAAATCAGTAGATCAACAATTAAGTTTGCAGTTGGGCAAGAAGAAGTAAATGGTCAATTAAAGTTCAAGATGGAGTAGCAGTGTTAATTTATGCTTTTACCAAACACTTCGTAGGAAATCCCACAGATTTTCAACAAAGAATAGCTAATTAGTTGGTCAATCTCAAATGTCCAATGATGTCTGATTTTAGATGGTACAAAGATATGTTCCTTACAAAATTATATACAAGATCCAATAGTAATGCAGACTATTGGAAAGAAAGATTTTTAGATGGTTTACTAAATTTGTTTGCAGAAAAAGTTAAAGAAAGTATCAAAAAATAATGTAATAATACAATACCCTATCAACATATGACCTATGGATAATTAATAAATTATGTTACTAACAAAGCTATCACGTTATGTAATGACATGAAGCTTCAATATAAGCTCAAAACTAAACTTAAAAGTAGTCGAAGAGAGTTAGGAAATTTCTATGATCAATATGGTATAGAAAAGATTCAAGCCCCCTCTTCAAAATATAGAAAACATAGGTGATTAGAGAAACACAAGTTAGTTAGAAAAAGTATCGTAGATACCCTGACAAACTTGTTAAATCATTCCAAGCAAATAAAACCCATCAAAGCTCCAAGAAATTTAGACATCAAAGTTCTAAACATAATAGGCAAATTACCGATCGCAAACATATAGTTTTGTTTTAAATGCGGGAGATATGGTCATATATCAAAACATTGTCAACTTAAGAAAAAGATCAATTTGTTAGAAAAAGATGATAAGTACAAACAAAGTTTAATGAGTATTTACTAGAAGATCAAAACTTTGAGTCAGAATATGACACAGATAGTGGTAGTGATCAAAATCAAAATGAAATTTGTCAAATAGATCATCAAGATAGTTCCTTAGATAGTTCAGAATTAAAGACAAAAGTTATTCAGAAGAAATAGGAATTTGTAACTGTAAAGAATGTTAAAAAATTAGTTGTTCAAAAACCCTTAATGTGATCAATAGAGATAAGATTCAAACCTCAGTAGAAATTATTAATAAGATAGACTATGAAGAAGTTAGGAAAGAATATTTGTTAAAAATAAAGGATATAATGAATTCAGAAGAACCCCAACCAAAACCTGAAGTCAAACCCTATAATGTTCAAGAAATAATCCATAGGCTACAGAATAACCTAGTCGAAGAAAAAGCTTCAATAAAAAAGTTAAAAGGAGAGATCAAAATAATTAAAGAAGAAATTCAATTGTTAAAATAAAAAGATGTAGATTTATCCTTAGACATTTTAAGTATAATGGCTAAGAAAGATATCAAAGAAGACAAGGATCAAGAAGGAACAATAGAAAGTAGTTCAAAACCTAGTGATCATTATTTTAAATATAATCTCTAGAATCCAAGTTCAAAAATAGTATTATCAAATAACCTTAACTATCAATAAAGAATATAGTTTAAAAATGATCGCTTTGATGAATTCAAGAAGGATTGATTCCCACTCAATATTATGAAAGAACTACTGAAAGCCTTAGTAGCACAGGAGGAAATCAACTACCCATTAGGTACAAACTATCAAATGCCAAGATATGTAATCAAGGCATCTGTTTCAATACAACCTTTGTTTTAGTCAGGAATTTAAATGAACCTATGATCTTAGGAACTTCTTTTCTGACTTTAATTTATCCTTTTAAAGTTTCAGAATTACGAATTTCAATTGAAGTCTCAGGAAAAGAAATTTGTTTTGAATTTCTAAACCCGTCCAAAACAAAAGATGTTAATTTACTCAAATCATTAGTTATTTCAAAATTAAATTTAATAACTAGAAAACAAAACCAGATCAAAATGTTAAATAAAGAAATCCATTTCAAAAAATAGAAGAACAAGTACAAAAACCCCAAGTTACAAATTGGATTACCCTTCAACAAAAAATTGAAAAAGATTTATGTTTAGAACATCCAAATACATTTTGGAATAGAAATAAACACGTAGTCTCATTATCCTATGAGCCCAGCTTTATAGAAGATAAAATTCCTACCAAAGCTAGGCCCATTCAAATGAATAAAAAAACCTTAGAATACTACAAAAAGGAAATTCAAGACTTGTTAAATAAAAAGTTAATTAGAACTAGCAAATCCCTTTGGAGCTGCTCAGCTTTCTATGTTCAAAATAAAGCAGAAATAGAAAGAGGAGCCCCTAGAATGGTCATCAATTACAAACCCCTCAACAAGGTGTTAAGATGGATTAGGTATCCAATTCCAGATAGAGAAGATTTAATCTCTAGAGTTCAACAAGCCTCTTTGTTTTCAAAATTTGATATGAAATCTGGATATTACCAAATCCAGATAGCAGAACCTGATAAGTACAAAATAGCTTTTACAGTTCCTTTTGGTCATTATGAATAGAATGTTATGCCATTTGGTCTAAAAAATGCACCTTTTGAGTTTCAAAACATCATGAATGATATTTTTAATCCTTATACTCAATTCATAATAGTCTACATAGACGATGTTTTAGTCTTTTCTAGATCAATAGAACAACATTTTAGGTACCTTAGTAGTTTTATGAAATCATTAAGAAAAATGGTTTAGTAGTTGCTATTTTTAGATTTAGTAACTGAAGAGGATGAGAAAACTGCTGGAAGTTAACGTCTTGGAGTTATTAATTAGTGGGTTCTAAATGAACCAATAGAAATGCTCTGTAATCCTATAGGCCACCTAGGTCCTGCGATGTTTTAGGAATTTTATTTATTTGGCTGTAATTTGCTTTGTAAATTATGTAATTTACAATTCTCATAGTTATGGATATTAGGACTATTTAGGAAAATTATGGGCTACCATTGAGGTATAGCCTATAATATATGTATATTAATATGCCTATTTTCTGAGGCATTGCAAATGGTATCAGAGGAAAAGTTTTGAGTTTAGGTCACCTATAGATTACAGAGCTTAGTGTTCTTTATGGGCCCTTTCCCATTGTCGTGAACTGCATAGCATGACCATGGGTTTAGGATCTATAAAAGGCACTATAGGATGTTAAGTTTTTCTTTTGTGACTTACTCCTCGGTGGGGTGAATCGGAAATAATTTTATTAACATAAGAAGTACTTATACTTATATGTAGGTGTTTGGCTCTAGGTAGAGGGGAAATCCTTGGAGCACGGAGAGAACATAAGCTCAATTCAAATATAGCTTTGCTACACTACCACCGAGGTGGTTGTAGATATTTTTGATAAGCATGTGGGTACGTGTGTGGTTATGTGTTATGGAAATATAGGATTTCCATGTGGTGTGCAACTATATCTGATATTTTATTTTTGATTTACTATGTTGTGGTGTGTAAACTTAGTTATTTACTAAAAGGTATGTATATGTTTATATATGTATCTGTAATGAGATTGTAAGTAGTAAGTGGGAACTGAGATACCGGTCACTAATTTGAGAGGGTATGATAGGACTTATCTTATCAATGCATGGTGATTTTATGAATACATTAACATATTTGCAAGTTGAGAAAAATTTTGCTGGAATTTCTTGTGGTGGGTTCTTGTGTAGATATTCTACACAAATTTTCATTAAGACATTTAATGAATTGTGGAAACTAGGTTGTTAGGAGAATGAGTGCAAAGAATAGATTTTGAGAAATTTCTCCCCAAAATCTGTGAAGAACACTTAAAGGGCAGAAAATCTGGGCTTGGCACTTTAGGCGCCAGGCATGGCACCTTAAGCGCCAAGGTGAGGGACGTGGGTGGAGAATATGGCACTTAGCGCCCCAGGCACTAGGCATGGCACCTCAAGCGCCAAGAGAAAGCTTGTGGCTGAGAGTTTGGGCAATAACACCCCAGGCGCCATAGCTAGCGCCCAAAGTGCTCTTTGGGCTAGAAGGGAGACTAGAGTATATGTTTTGAGGGATCTTAGATGCATAGTTGTTAATATTTCTTTTAAGTTCTTTTGTGGGATTAATTGGGAGCTTGTGAATCAACACCTATATGGACGGGCACATAGTTTATCCTCTTAACTGTTGATGGCATTCTAGATGGGCTGGTGTAAGCTGGTACTTTAACAAAGTTATTTCAAGTTGAAATTGGATGGTAGAGGTTTAAGAATTTAGGAATCATTAGGAAAAAAGAGAGCACAAGAGGGGAGAATGCTCATGTGAAATAGGTTGAGGGCTAGGATGTAAGTTATAACATAGAAGTTAGACACTAAAGTGGTTATGATAGTTAAGGTGGGGATATATACATGAGCGTGCATCCTAGAGGGAAACTAGCAAAGTGAGATTTGGTTGGGGAAGAACAACTTAGATTGTGAAGTTCTCCTAAGAAAGACATTATAGTGAGGAGGAAGGCGACATAAGGGAGGGTAGAGTGAGTTGTAAATCTTTTGAGGTAACTTGATTAAGTTACATCCGTATGATCAGAGGTTTGTAGGTGGTGATACTGTGTGGTAAATGTGCTCAAGTAGGTAGGGTTAGTCTCAGAGAGAAGAAAAGACTCATAAGACAAGTTCTCGGTATTCAGTGAGTGAGGATACAGTCAATGTAGAATTGTGAGAATGTGTGAAGTCCTTACCTGAGAAGGTCAGATAAGGTAGATGGTAGTTTACGAAAGTTTCTATCTCAATGAGAAGGTGGAGATCTCATGACCTATAAAAGGTCTGAGTGTGCTATAGGTAGGCTTATAGCATGTATGCCATTTTATATAAGTAGAAGTAGTGGTGCATGCATGATGTGGGAGGTTAATGGGAGGTTTGGCCTACTTTTCTTTGATAAAAAGGCCTATTAGTTTATAGTATGGGCATGTTAACGGATATGTAAGATGCCTAGATGTTTGCGTACAACCAGATGAGGTGGAGGATGTAAGTTGGTAGAGTGAGCACTGAGAGTGTTCTATATTGAGGGTAAAGAAATAGTGTCATAAAAATGGCTTAGGATGAGTTTAGGGTAAGCCTAAGCTTATTGGTGTTAGAGTGAGTAGTTTAGAATCAGGTATGTTAGTTTGAGAGAGAATATGTTTGGGTGTGCATGGAAACACAATAACTCACATATGAATATATATAGAGTATGTATATATGTGTAGTTATGTAAGAATCTCAAATGGAGGTTTAATTAGGCAGAATGACCTTCTTAGGACCTGTAGTCCTAAAGATCTGAGTCGAGGGATGGTAGTGTATATTGGAGAATCCTGGAATCGGATGGTCCCATGGTGTAGTTAGAGAGGTACACCTTCTCTTGCGGAAGAGTCTATGAACTTCAGAGGAGACTGTACCTACTAATAGGCTGGTGGGGCCTGGTTGATTGGGTGGTCTAAGTGACAGTTTAAGGAGGAGTACGGGTAAGTAGGTATTGAAGTGTAATTACTTATGTATGAACATGCACAAGGTATGTATATACGCATAAATACGTAAGATCCCAAATATGAATTTATTTGGGAAAGTATGAGGTAGGCTTAGTTTTAGTTTCACAAATTGGGATAAATAGGCCTTGGCCTATAAGTTTGCATGTTTTGATTGTGGGTATATTCCTATTGACCTGTTGTTGGTCATGGACATAACCCAATGGTTCAAGAGTGAGGACAGGCTTAATATGTAAAAGAGTTCGATGAAACTCATTGTGAGGATTTACGTTAGAAAGTTAGTGGAATAATTTGTCTCATTACCTAGTTTTCCAAATAGGCCTCTTAGTAACTATAGCCAATTGATGTCATTGAGTCTCAGAGACTAATGTCTAGGAAAGAGTGGGAGTCTGGGACCAGCCTATAATAAGACTTAAGCTAGTCGAGTAATTAGTAAATAGAGATGTGGAAATGGAATGGTGTACTCCTAAGATCCGAAATATGTAGTTTCCCAATATAGGGAATGTGGTTTGGGGTAAAAAAGGATGCACCTAAAAATTAAAAGGATTGAGGAACGAAAATATGAGGATATATATGTATACTTTTACAAGGAAGTCTCTGTGGGAATCTCGAGTTTGTGAGCTCACAGACTCATGTGACAGGATTCTTGAGTGGAAATCCCATGGAATCATAGATCTATGGGAGGATTATTTGTATGGTATGTATGTGGCTTTATGTATAATTTATTTTCTTTTTATTTATTTAAATAATTTATTTTTATTGATGTGGCTGTGGATAGTGGATATGATGGCAATATGGAAGCCTGGTTGAGCTTGACTCACAAGGGGCAACTTGCCAATCATGTAGTGACACCAACGGGTGAGGCATCACTTATAAGCGGGATAATGCCTTTGGACGGGGTACATATATTTTATTGTGAAATATGTGTGTGGGTTTGTATTCATGTGTGAATTATATTTGTGATATGCATAGCATAAAGTGTGGGACTGATGAGGTTAATGGATGAAAGGTAATATATGTAATGGTATCAATATACGCTCTGCAAGAGGTAGGGTGAGATACCATATCATGCATATACTTTCGGGGCGACCGGATATCATGTGGGATAATTTTCTTAAGGGCATATTATTTTATTTATTTATGCTTTTGTACATCGGCGTTTTGGGGTTGAGTGGTAGGTGATTAAGCCACCCAAAGTTCCTTAACTTTGTTTGTCGTAATAACTACAAGAATAGCACATGTGTGATGCCTTCTGAGGCTTCATATGAAAGGCCATGTGCTTTGGGTTTTGATCATTGGAGCAAATTATGCTTATCGCTGAGTAAGGGAAGTTATGGAGCTCTATAGTATATCAGAGCTGTATAACTGCTGGGGACCTTAGTCTTTATTTTTATTTATGTTCTGGAAAAAGTGGGGCTTCGTGAGTGGCAGTGTATTTTATATTTTGATGGAAGTTAGGGAATGCCAATTCTCATCGATTGATATGGGATTTTTGAGGTTTGTAGTGAATTTTTGACTTCGGGGGATTGAATTCTTTTAAGGGGGTGGAATGTAATACCCACCAATTTTGGAATCACGTAATTAGCGGTATTACGGTTGTTATAATAAAATTTCCATTTTTATTAATGGAATTATTTGATTAATTCTAATTTTTCATATTTAATTTATTATTTTTGAATATTATTTATGGAAGTAGAGATAAATAATTGGACCGGGTATTTGATTGCAGATGATATTTGTAAGAGTTGAGGAAAGATAAGAAGAAGGGGAAATATTGTGATGATAGAATTGAGAGACAAGGAACAGAAAGGGAGTAATCATGTGGTATAGAGGAAGTTGAGTCCCTATGAGGTCCAAAGAGGGACTAAAGTGAAATGAGGAACTAGGTGGCACTTAGGATATAAGAAATACCCAAATTGGAGAAATTACAGGTTTGTCACTACTAAGGTTAACTAAGAGTTATCTAGGGGCAACGTAGTAATTTTACCCTAGGCAGGTATATATAGGCGGTTCCACATCTTTTTCTTCATTTCTCACTTTCCTCCCCTCTCTCTCTCTCTCTTCTCACTCTCTTTTCTCTTCTTTCTCTCTACCTTTCTACCCAAATCCTCAACGAGCTTCGGAGAACCTTTCTCTGGTGGTGGGGCAAGGCATTGGAGGCCAAACAACCTAGGGAAAGCAAGGAATCAAGGTAGAGATTCCAATTTCCTGAACTTTTTCTCTATTTTCTAGTTTTAAGGGTATATAGGGTAAAATCGAGATTTTGTCTTTGTTTCTTGATGAAAATTGGGGCCTTTTGGTGTCTGAATGCTCCTTAGACATCAAGGATGAGATTCCATGGAAGAAATCATGGAAAACAGCAAAGATTTGGCCAGATATGAGCCAAATCCTCGAAGAACTTGCGAAGTGGGAGTTGTGGCACCTCAGGTGCCAACCTTGAGGGAAAAACTTGGTCTTGGTGCCCTAGGCACTGTGTGGTGCCTCAGGTGCCAAGTATATAAGTTTGGGCAAAAAGTTTGGTGTCTGGTGCCATCGGCGCACCCATTAGACAACCTCCTTGATCTATTTTCAAATGGCTATAACTCCTTTGTCAAGATTTCATTGTTTAGCAAACTTTATATTGTTGGAAAAATCTTTGAGTCTAGTTTCCAATGGTATAAGATTTGTTTAAAAAATCCCTACTGGTTAAGAGTTATGACCAAATGAATAACCAAAGGTTAGGGTTAGTGGTGAAGATTTTCTTCGTTTTAATTAGTTATTGATTTGGGTTGATTCCAGATGCCTTACGAGCTTCTTTAGCTTTGTCTTCTGAGATTTTTTGAGCGGTAAACCTTATGGGCATCGAGGTAAGTAGATGACCTTGCCATTTAAGTTTTTAATAAATTATTTGGCCAAGTCAATATAAATCTCATTCACACCGTAATTAGTAATTCATCAATGAAATTCCCTAATTAGTGGAAATAACTAGATTGAGAGATTTCATTGAATAATTGTGGGAATTATCTTGTGGGATTTATTTTGTGGAATAATGGATTTTATGTTTAATTATATTTAAAGTGGAGAATTGATGTGGTATGTACTGTGAGATGTTTGTGTGGGAAAATGCATTGTATATCATCATTTATATATTCATATTATGAGAAGTGGAAATAGAGCGGGAAGCTATCTATTGTGTAATACCGCTGAGTGGTGTCAATGGGTATGCATACGCATTGAGGCTAATCTTCAATGTGGTGTGGGAAAGAGTGGGATAAACATTGCATATTGCATTTGTCCACATCGCTTAGAGGGAACAGAGGGATAAACCTCTGAATAAACCCACTGAGGGTTAGTCTTCAATGCAGTAAGTGTGGAAAGGATGTGAAAAATGCAAACATATATCACATGCATTGCATAATGCATGTTGGAGTGGGTATTTAATTATGCCTTTTATTTGGTTGAGGATTGTTTTACAGTTTGTTTGTGAGATTGTAGACTCGTAGGTTTTAGTTGCATGGAAAGATACGTTATACATATATATATATATATATATATTATATTTCGTACTGATATGTGTTAGAGGTATTTAATCTAATTATGGTAGTGAGGCTGATATTTGTACTTGTGCCTTGTTTTACGGCACAATCACCTGCTCACTGAGTTTTTGATAAACTTACGCTCTCATTTGCTATTTTTAGATTTAGCAGCAGAGGAGGATGGGAAAACCGTTGGAGGTTAGTGGCTTGGAGATATACTCCATTTACTTGGTGGGTTCTAAATGAACCAATAGAAACACTCTGTAATCCTATAGGCCACCTAGGTCCTGTGATATTTTAGGGATTTTATTTATTTGGCTGTAATTTGCTTTGCAAATTATGTAAATTACAATTCTCATAGTTGTGGATATTAGGACTGTTTAGGGAAATTATGGGCTACCATTGAGGTATACACTATAATATATGTATATTAATATGCCCATTTTCGGAGGCATTACATTTTATTTATTTAAGCTTTATTTTTTATTTATTGCACTTCAATTTTATTCATCTTGATCATACTTTATTTTTCTGAATTTATCTTCAACTTCCAATAAGTCTTTGAGAAAATTTTTTAACAACCCAATTCACCCGCTCTTGGGTGCTAGCTATTTCTATCAATTAGTATAAGAGCTTGGGCTCTTTGTACATACTTAATAGTCTAAGAGTTTGATATATGGCTAGTTTAGGTGATTGTGTTTTGTTGGAAGGAATTCTTTAACGTCTAGGTTTTAATGGTCAACAATACATTTATTGGAAGTCTAAGATGAGAATATTTTTTGTTGTAGTGGACCTAGACCTTTGGAATGTTGAGGAACAAGGTCCCTATACTCCTATTAAAGAGGTTGAAGGGTATACCATTCCAAAACCCAAAAGTGAATGGAGTGATGTTGAAAAGAAACTAGTTAATTTGAATGTCAAAGTTAAAATGATCATAATTAGTGCTTTAAGTCAAGAAGAGTATTTTAGAGTCTCAAGTTGTACTAGTGCCAAAGAATGTGGGATAGTTTGGAAATAGCACATGAATGGACTATTGGAGTCGAAGAATAAAAAATTAGTGTTCTCACCTTGAGTGAAATACAATCAAGATTTACTTATATCACTAACCATCTTAAAGCTCTTTGTGTTGCTTATTCAAAAAAATCTCAAATTAGCAATGTAACACCTGGGTTCCTGGGTGTTACTGTAGGTATTGTAGCAGTGTGAATATCGAAATATGAGGGAAATTTTTTAGCTTGGATGGGAGAAAAATGGCATGGAGGAGTTTGGTACCTTGGGAAAATCCGACGAATGGAAGGGACAGAAGGGAATTAAGGCATAGGGAGAATGAGGGAGGTATTAGTAATTTGAAACTATTTATACAAAGAATGAGAAGTGAATGATGGGGTTGGGTGGCATTTTTGAAAATGTGGGAAAACATCTAAGCTTGGGAAATTGCAAATTTACCCTTATTAAAATTTTAATCGTGCGGGTGGACCAAGGGAACTTTTGTAATTTTTTGCGTATATGATTATATATATACACTTCTCACACCACTCAACCTATTCTTTCCATTTTCTCAAATTCTCTCCCTTTCTCTCACGCCATCTCCCTCTTTTTCTCGTCTTTCACCCTCAGCTCCATGAAACCTCATGCCCTTGAGTCTTTGGTCATCATCCTCTGGCATGGGAGTGACCTTCTGGTGGCAAACCTTCACAGGAAAAGCTTGATTAAGTCCCAACCCTCTCCATTTTCTGCCCATATTTGAACATAGGGCATTTTGGGTTAATTTGGGATTTTAAAAGAAGGATCTAAGTATGGGTGTTAGTTTAAAATATTCCTATATGCTTGATAATGATTATAGAACAAGAAATTGGAAGAAAAATAAGGAAAATTTCTGGTTTTGGGGCTGAAGGAAATAGAATTCAAAATCTAAGAAGAGATTAGATTATTGGTTAGGGAAGTGAATGACTTGTGGATGAATCTTGATTGTAATTAAGTATTCTTGTTTGGGGATGTCTCCTAGTGTTTAGAGGCGTGATTCAGAATAGTCAGGAATCGAGGATAAAATCCTGGAAAATAGTCAAGAATCGAGTTGGGTATCAAGAAAAACCAAGTGAAGGCTTGATTTCACGAAACATGGGTGAGGGCTTTGTGTGCCACCACTGTAGTGGTGGAAACCATCATTGCAAAGGTGGAAGGTAGAAGTAAACTTATTTTTTTGCGTTGTAGCAGTGTGCTAAGCACTGTAGCGGTTAGGTAACTTCCTAAACATGATTTCTGTAACATCCCAATTTATTATTGATTAAATATTTAATATTTTTAAGAATTATGAGAGATTATTACTAAATATTAAGTATTTAATATTTAGGAGGAATTTTTATGGAAAAGAAATTTTTAGGACAAAAATATTTGACTAAAAAGGAAAATAAAAATATTATTAAATATTGAGTATTTCTTATTATCTTCAATTTGGTCCCTACCCCAAGACTTGATTATAAAAATTTATAATAACTATAAAATGATAATTACACTAATCTAGTAAATATATATATATATATATATATATATATATATTCTAAGTGGCCTTGTGTGTAACATAGATATGGTGCTACTAGTAATAATATGTACATATATAATAATGATATAAATAAATAAATAAATAAATAAATAAATAAATAAATAAATAAATAAATAAATAAATATATATATATAGAAATGGGATTTAAAAAAACAAATATATATGTATATATATATATATAGATGGTGCAACCTATCATTCTCGGTGGAAAGAAGAGAATACATAAAAATAGATATATAAGTATATATATATATATATATATATATATACAAGAAAGGAAAAGCACATGACAGCTCACGCACAAGACAGCTCATGGTTTTAAAAACACTTGACAGCAAAACGGAAGAAAAACATGTAATATGCACGGAATATACTGAAGAATAAAGAAGCCTCCATGATCTCCATCACTCTCAGCCAATTGACAGCACACAAACATCAAGCAAGCAAAATAAAACACACACATGTAACCCATATTCCCAAAATACATGACCAAATTCATGACAGCAAATTCTCAGCATAAGTGTATCCATGACAACTATATCTTCCAAATTAACAGCAGAAAATTTTGACTCCTGGCTAATCATCACTTGCCTCCCATCCCCTTCTATAAATGGGCTATTTTCCATCCCTTTTCCACACACCAAACCGAGAGTGATATAGAAAGAGGGAACCAAAGTTAGAGCATTTTTCTGCTGTCAAAACAGAGAGCAAACAAACTCTGTTTTCTGCATAGAAGCAGAGCAAAAAATTGAGAGTGTAGGGACTTTTAGACCTCGTTTCTTTGAGTGTTTTGGAGAGATTGTTAAGTGACTAGCTTACCCAATATTAGAGGAAGGAGTTCTAGTGATATAGAGCAAACACCATAAGGAAAATCCAGTCCAAAATAGCCCCACTTTCACGTGATATCTCGGGTAACTTTTTGGAAATTTTGAGTTTTGTTGGAAATTGCTTCTTTAGCTTATTTTATAAACACCTAGGAAAGAAATTTGGGCAGGTTTTAGCTTCTGACTCTCAAGCAAAAACGTGAAACACAGAATAGGGGCTAAACTGAAAGAAATGAAAATTTTGTATAGGCTGTTTTAATTTTATAAAAAAATATATTCTAGGACTAGGGACCTAGATGAAACTAATTATGAACTTAGATCTTACAAAGGAAAAAGGGAAAATATTGCAAGAGGGACCTAGCTGAATAACATAAAAGTTTGTAATTACTCATTAAAGAAATTTAAGAAAAAATCTAGTTTTAACTAGAATCTAATTCTATGTAATATGTTAACTAAAAACTAAGTTATTTTAATTAAATTAGCTATTTATATCATTATGTAAAAATTTATAAAATTATATTTATACTTGTATCTGTATGTTATACATGACCAAATACATATGTAGTATATTTTATATTTGCTAAGTAATGTTATTTTTATTACACCTCTATTTATTTATATATATATATATATATATATATATATCTATTATTTACAAATTTATAAACATTTGATTAACTAAGCCATATATTTTCAGATATGGGTAATTAAATTTAGCTATATGATACACATATATTTTTATATATCCTTATACTACTTTAGTATATTTATATACTAATATATATGTGTATATATATATAATTAGATATATAAGTGTATGTATTAACTTTATAAGTTTACAAATTATTTACAAATAAATAAGTATTTGATTAATTGATTAAGTTATATATTTTATAATTAAAATTAGTTTTATATAATTATGTACACATGTAAATATATATATATATATATATATATATATATATATATACATATGTGTCTATTTTTAGAAAGTTAACTATGTATAAATATGATCTTTTAGATTTTTATATATATATATATATATATATATGTTATTTACATTAATGATATTTGTTTATACATATCATCTAAAACATATTATGAAAAATATTGGTTTAATATGAAATTATGATGAAACCTAATGAGTAGAAATTTGGGATATAATTAGGAATTTAAGAAGATCAGGGAAATATGATATTCTAGAATCTTTTTATTTAAGATTTTAAATAAGGCTATATATACTGTTTGAATAGGTTAGAATTTGTGAAACGAATTTCAAAATGGATTGAATAACCATTTGAGCTAAAAAGTCAGACTATAAAGTCTAGGTAGTTTAGCATTTCATAAAAGCTTATTTTTACTACTTCTTGTTTTAGCAATTTTATAAAAGCTTGTTTTTTTATTACTTGTAGTTTAGCAATTCATAATAGCTTGTTTTCACTACTTGTAATTTTAGCAATTTTAGAAAAGCTTGTTTTTACTACTTGTAGTTTTAGCAATTTCATAAAAGCTTGTTTTTACTACTTGTAGTTTTAGCAATTTCATAAAAGCTTGTTTTTACTACTTGTAGTTTTAGCAATTTCATAAAAGCTTGTTTTTCCTACTTGCAGTTTAGCAATTCATAAAAGCTTGATTTACTACTTGAATATTATATATGTCCATGAAGTTTTATTTAAAGTGAAATATGTTTTTGTTATGATGAAATTAGCATGTTATCAGCTTGGAAGTTTACTTCCATGTTTAGCTTGGGAGCTACGCTTCCGTGTCAGCTTGGAAATTCTATTTCCATGTCAGCTTGGAAATTTTTATTTCCATGTTTCAGCTATGAATCTTTCTAGCTTGAGTTAAAGGACTGCAGTGGCCTTTCTCTCATGTTCAGCTTGGAAAAAGTGGTTCTGCAGACTATCTTTTCTATGTCGTTGTGTATGCCACTAACTATTCTTGATTCCATGGTTTATTTATATCAGCTTACCAATTTTTTATCAACCTATTACACTAAACTGAGAATTTATATTACATGGACTGATTTTTATAGTATAAGTGCTTTTATGACTGAAATGGTATATTTATAAATGTTAATAAAATTATGCTAGCTACTGAGATACCCTCATCTCACCTTTTGTGTTTTTCCAACTGACCATTTCAGGGGCTGAGTACAAGGGGAAAGGTGTAAAGATTGATTAAACACTTTAAGAGCACTCAAGTTTATTAAGTATTAGGATTATAGATCTTTTAAAGTTTAGAAGTCAAATTACTTTGTACGGCAGATTTTTCATTTATTATGAACGAATATAAAATTATCTTATGTTTAGAATTTGAATTATTATGTATGACAAATTATGATTTGTACTAAAAACAATTGTAAAATGTTCTTTTTGAAAGTACGAGTATTAAGCATTAGAATTGGATTAAATTTTTTTTTTCAAATTTTAGTATAATAAAATAAGGACGTTACAATTTCCTCATGTGTTTTCCATTTTTCATGCCTCTCCAAAGGATCTAAACAAGGATAACTCCTACAAATGACAAGATTTGAGGTGAATTAGCTAGCGTGGAATTGAGGTTAGAGAATTTCTACCTTGCCTTGTGTGGTTATTCTTCCTTGAATTAAGTTTTTAGTATTATTGATGATAGAAATGAGTTGTTTGCTATGACAATGTGAACGTATGTGTGTGTGTGTGTATATATATATACATATGAAATCCCTTATGTATTAGATATGTTTGGATAAATACTATTGTGGATGCAAATTTTGAATAACATGGAAAATTGTATGCTAGGGAGGATTTGTGAATTTGGTTATAGTATGAGGTTAGCTTGAATGCCATATATATACATATAATGATGGATATTGTAATTTTTTGGTGGATATATGTTCATTGGTTGTTGAATTTTGAGCTAAGGCTACGACCATAAATTAAGATGCGTGTATAGCACCATGGAATGACCTTGCTGAGTGTATGTGTGTATATGTACAAATCTGTGATATATTGGTAAGGAAGTACCTAATAAGTGTGTGTGTACTTGCATGGATGTACTTCTACTTGTCATGTAGAGTGTGAAGTGACACTTACATATATGCCTATACATATAATTGTTATTACGACCCTTACATTATTATGAATTGATTGAGGACACGTGTATGCATATATGAGGTCTAGTCAACCTATGAATTATCATCGTGGGCATGTGTACATGTACATTTACTCTCAAGTTTTGTAAATTCCTTTTACACCCAAATTTTAGAAATGAATTTGTACATATACTTACATACACAACCGCACCACCCTCATGAAGGGTTTTGAGGAACATGTCCATATACGGATTAGTGATTTATGTAGCACATGTGGATTGGATTAAATATATGGCATTGAGATAAATGTCCTTATGAGTAATGATGGCTTCTATGTCTTGCATGAACCATGTTGATGGTTAATGCTATGGTTAAGTGATATTATTGTGGTAGTGTGACATACTATGATTATGGACTTTGTGTGTTATGATCATTGTATGTGATTGCAGTGTTTGTGCTTGTGATTGTGGCTAGTGGTGTACCCCTGGGGTCTATGACTCAAAATGGGGATTACACCTGAGCGGATAGTTAGTGATGGTGTGATTGTGGCTACTGGTGCACCCTTAGGGTCCATGACTCATAATGGGGGTTACACCTAAGGGGATAGCTAGTGATGGATGCGAGCATAGGCCAGGACCAAGGATGTGTTCCCAGGGATAATAGCTGACAGATGCTAGTATAGGGCATGGGCTAGAGTCTTAGAGGAATAGATCTTGGGTCGAATACTAGTAGCTTCCTCGATGATTGTATGATTGTGGAGAAAGGCATGAGTGCCTGATCATGGTGTGTATGGATGCTTTACCTCAAGGGTGGTCCTTTATCTTATGATGTGGCTTGATTAGTTGCACTAAATGAGTTATGTTGCCTTCTTCTATATTTGATGTATTATGATATACGAGGATGTTTTGGTTTAGGTAGGTTGGCTTGCTTATTTGGGAAGAGATGTTTATCGAATATAATTGGTTAGGGAAACCCTTAACTGTGGATAGGCAACGTGGGTGCTTGTTAAATGTATACATATTCTTACATATATATATATATATATTCATATATATTGAAATCGTGGTGTGAATAAGCTGTGTGGGAATGGCTTTACCGATGAGCTGAGGACATGTGGTACTATTGAGTTGTGTTTACTTTATCATGTATTGCTTATTTGATCTTTGGTTAGTATGGTTATATACCTATGCTAAGTAGAGATATTTCAGTAAGTTAGTAGATTAGACTCACACCCTCATAGTTTCAGGTACCGAGGATGGATGTATTTAGTGGTTTGAGTAGTGACGGTGCCTCCCCATTTGGGGTAAGGTAATTTTAGTTTAGTTTATGTTTGCTTTCTTTAGTATGTTTTATAATCGGGTAGGTGACCTAGGACTTATATTTTGTTTGGGTTAGCTGGTGAAGCATAAGGCTTACGGTGGTGTGAGTGTCACACCATCCATGTCGGTCACGGCCCTAGGGTCAGGCTATGACAACCAAGACAATAAGATGCCTCACGCCAGAATGGGAGGCTAACAATCATGGAGGCAAGAGGAGAATTAATGAGCTCCTTCACAACAGTCTTTGGGAATCTTTAAAACTACGAATCCAAGATAGTGAAGGTAAGGTAAAAAGAGGAAACTAAGAAGAAGAAGACTCTCTCTCTCTCAAATCATCTATAGGATTTTAGAGATCATAGAATGCAGCGGAATTTAAAACTTTCTCTATAAAACCCATTAACCAAAGGATCAACCTATATTACTATTACATTAACCAAGTAATCAAGACAAAGAGAAATACCTCTTGTAGCACAGAAACCTCTCCAAGCCAAAGCAAATATCCAAAATAGGATACCTCTAATGGTAATCCATGTAAAATAAGCCTTTTCAGATAACGGGGTTGCTTCTTGTTCTTGTGCTAGCAAGCACGAAAAAGCTATAGAGAAAACCCTCTTAGATGATGGAGAAGAAAAAAAAGTGTTTCCTCAATAAGATTGTCAATAATTGAGAGAGTGTGAGTATGACGTGTGGCTTTTACTATCACTCTTAAAGTGATAGGTGCTACCTCATACCCTAAAGCCTTAATTCCCTTAGTAGACACCTTTCCTTTATTGGGCTTCTTAAGATGGCACCTTAAGAACCCCAATCTCTTTGAGAGAAGGCGGACTAAAAGGTTCTCATTTGGGCTTTTCCTTGTTTAGGTAGGAATAAGAATATATTCCTATTCCTTTTAATCTCTTATCTCCTTTTTAAATTAATTCTTTGATTGAGGATCAAATCCTCAAGCCCGTTTCACATTCCTAGCGAATTTCTATGCGTGTGATCCATTAGGTTTCCAGTTATATTGGCTATTTACAATCAACATTTGATTGTAAATAGATCACGAGCGGTATCTAACAACATATTGTGACCCCTAATTGACTGGAAAGTCAGTTGTTTGACTTTAAACCTTTCTGTTGATAAAGCGTGCCTATGCAATGTGTCCTTTCACTGTCCTGTACCTACTTGGTTTAGAGTATGGCCTATATGTTAACTCCTACTAGACTTGATTACGTTACGTCCAGCTTAAGTAGTTAGTTACTTGTCCTGTAGGATCAATCACTTTAAATTATGTCACTGAAAACCATCTTTATGATAAGTCTGCTTTGGCTAAAGACTTCTTAGCGATTATCCTGACAAGTGGCCATGAGTATACTTCCGTCTATCAAGAGTGGTGAATCCTCTTTTGACTACTCAAATATCTTCGAATACTTCATGTTGTGCCCAATCACCACCCTAAGAATGACCTATGGTGGATAACAAGGAATGGAGTCAAAACATAGGATCCATATCCAAGATAACTTGAGTTCCTCAAGTCCAAAGATGCTTGCACTGTTAGCTGCTGTGAGACCTATCACTGACATTTGAATAGGAATCTATGCGATGTCTCATGTAGGTCATCTAATGTACACTTCTTCCTTAACAAGCATGCACATGTTTACTCAAAACATCTCATGCTTACAGCTTATGAGGATAGCATCTTGATCAAATCAAGAAGCATAACATGTGCTAGTATATTTGGATCACCAAAGAGGATTATTGATGTCCAGTCTCAGGTGATCCTATGACTAGGGATAGTTTAGATACATATATAATTACCCATGATAAGAATCTCACATTATGATTACCATTATAATTTCCTTTATGCTATGTTTTGTGTCATAGACTTTATTACTTATATTACGATCTAATCTTGAGTTTATGAATATGAACAAAAATAATGAAGAAAACCTCTTTGAATTAATAACAGAGTTTGCACGTTTGATAGTAAAGGTGATTACCTTTAGATCACCTTTCTAAGAAATCTCCTACTTGCGCTAAATCCAATCGCCTTGTATTGATACCATATGCGTGTGTGTGTGTCAAACTTAGACTCGGGTAGTGGCTTAGTTAGTAGATCAACTAGATTCCTATCAGTGAGACCTCTTTATGTTCACATCATTTCTACCAATGATCTCCCTAACCAAGTGGTAATGTCAGAGTACATGTTTGGATTTCTAATGAGACCGTGGCTCATTTACTTGTGAAATGGCTCTATTGTTGTCGCAATAGACCAGTACTGCATCAACAATGCTGGTAACTGCTTCTTTTGCTACCTCAAAAGCCGCAATGTACTATGCTTTGGTGGTAGAATCTGTAGTCATTTCTTGCTTGGGATTTTCCAACTGACTGTACTTTTATTTAATATGAATATGTAATATGACTGGGATCTTAAATCATCCCTGTTGGTTTAGAAGCTAGCATCTTTATACTCGCTTACCTCGAGATCTCCTTCTCTATATATTAAGAATAAATCCTTTGTCATTCTTAAGTAATTAAGGATATTCTTAACAGCCACCTAATGACCTTCACTAGGGTCAGATTGATATTTGATCGTGACACTCAAAGTGTATGATAAGTCGGGCCTAGTACATAACATAGCATATATGATTGATCCCATGGCTGAGGCGTAAGGGATCAAACTCATGTGAGTTCTTTCATCCTGTGTCTTCAGACACATAGATTTTGAGAGTGTAATCCTATAGATCTATCTCTATAGAACCTTATCCCCAATATGTAGGTTGCTTCTTCAAGGTCTTTCATGGAGAAATTCTTAGAAAGCCAAATCTTCACGGATTGAAGGATAGAAATGTTATTTCCTATAAATAGTATGTTATCTACATACGACACAAGGAATACAACTGCGCGCCCACTAACCTTTTTGTACACACAAGTTTCATTTGAATATTGTGAAAAACTAAAATTTTTGATTGACTCATTGAATCGGATGTTGCAACTCCTGGATGCTTGCTTTAATCCATAGATGGATCTCTAAAGTTTGCATACTTTGTTGCTGTCTTTGGATGTGAATCTTCAGGTTATATCATATATACATCCTTGGTCAGGTTTCTATTGAGGAAAGCTGTCTTTACATCCATTTACCATATCTCATAATCATAATAATGAGCTGCTATAGCTAGGAGTATCCTAATGGATTTAAGCATGGCTACCAGTGAAAAGGTTTAGTCATAATCAACACCTTGTTTTTGACGATATCCCTTTGCAACCAACCTTGCTTTATAAGTTGCAAAGTTACCTTCCATGTCGGTTTTCTTCTTGAAAACCCATTTTCACCCAATAGTCTTAATCCCCTCAGGTGGATCAACCAAAGTCCATACTTGGTTGTCGTACATGGAATCTATTTCTGATTTCATAGCATTGAGCCGTATATCAAGTAAACTCTGGAGAATTAAGTCAACACTTAATTCATGATCTATCATGAAACCTAGCACTTCTAACCTCTCAATGTAGCTATTCATCTTAAGTGTATGTTGTACTACATATGCCTTTTCTTGCATCTTGGAATGAAAAAATGAACGTAAGACATCGAACCTTTTCATTCTTGCTTGTTCTTCAAATAGTTCCCTCAGATGGAAGATCATGGTGCATGCGTCGATGGCCTCATGCTACTTCTGAAGCTTGGGTGTCATAAAGGCCAACATAATACATGTTGCTAGCTCATCATCACCCATGCACTTTTTATTGGCCAACACTTGGTCCTCATTAGCGTCATCGGCAAGGGATTCAGGAAGTGCCTCATCAAGAACATAGGCTATGCATTCAGCCTTGAGAACGATTCTCAAGTTTCTTAACCAGTTCAAGAAATTTGCCCTAGTCTACTTATTTGACTTGAGAATTGATCTCAAATTCATAGTGGATGTCATGATTCTATCAACCTAGATGTAAAAAATTGAGCATGTTAAAGTATGTGCATGAATGCATGATATACAATTTTTTTAATATATAACGCATTATTACTCCCACTATTTTATTACAAACCCAAAATAAAAACAAGACCTCATTATGGATCTGGGAGAACCCATTAGAAGTTCTCCTAGTGGGCTCGATGTCAAAACTCACCTTGAATGAACTCAAAGAGAGTCCAACAAGCCATATTGGATCGAATGGTAAGTATCTCATACCAATTGCATCGTGTATGCAACCATCGAGTAGCGTTATCAACTGTTGATGTATGCACTAATCATTAGGCTTGTCAACTCTTAACTCATACACATTATATGTATATAGCCCAACTAGTCTCTATCCACATTGACGTTAGAGAAAGTCCAACAAATCAATACTTCTAGTTAAAGCCGGCCCATTAATCATAAGATCATATCTCAATGGTTTGAACATGTTCAACTTAAAGCCAAGCTTGGAGAGAGTCCAACAACCCAAGCTTTAAGAAGATCTCTGGTTTGCTCCGTATTAATGGAAGACTTTAGCTTTAATATTATTCGATGGTTTTCTTAATTAGTCTCAACAAATTTTAAATTAGACATGCATCATATGTGTGATCTCATTATGCATATATAGATTGTAAACTATATGGCGTGGTTATAGACTAATCTATAGTCAACTCTTTGAGCCAAAAGATATGACTAGGTCAAACCTAGGTATATGCATGATTTTTGTAATGCCTCGAAAAATGGGTACGTGAATATACACACATTATAGGGTATACCTCAATAGTAGCCTATAAATTCCATGAGACATAGTAGGACCTAGGTGGCCTATCAGATTACAAAGTGTATCTATTGGCATATAGCCCAAAATTTGGTTCATTAAGAACCCTCCAACAAAAAAAAAAGGAATATGTCTCCAAGCCGCTAAACTCCCAGCGATTTCCCATCTACCTTAGTTGCTAAATTTGAAAAAGATAACAAAAGTGAGTGTGACTTTATCAAAAACTCAGTGAGTAATTGACTATGCAATAAAACAAGGCACAAGTACAAATAACAGCCTCACTACCATAATTAGAGTGAACACCACCAGCACGTACAAGTACGAAAGAATATAAATAAAGCGTATTGTACTGTGCAACCACAACTTGCAACTTCTATGCGAGTTTACGTTCTCCCAAAACAATTCGTAAAATAATCCTCAAACACATAATGGCATAAGTAAACATCCACACTAAAAAAAATTAAGCAACAAACATATGTTATGTATTTTCACATCCTCCCATACTTACTACATTGAGACTTAGTCTAGAATTTTTCCCTCTCGTGGATCCACGTTCCCACACAATTCTTTTTTATATGCAGTGCAATACATGATACAACATTTCACACACCACAACCAATAATCAATCCACTAACCCATACACATTCCACATAACAGTCTCACAAATCATAACCAATATTCCATTAGTTAGTTAACAAAACTAATTAAGGAATTTAATGAGCATAAATCCAATTATAATGTGAATGAGATTTATATTGGACTTGACCAATTTTAAATAATAACCCAATTAGCAAAGTCACCACTGACTTTGATGCCGATAAAGTTTACTGTATAAGAAATCCCAGGAGACGAAGCCAATGAAACTCCCAAGTCACCTAGAACAACCAAAATCAATAATTAAATAAAACGAGAAAAATCCTCACTTCTAACTCTAACCTTTGGTCACTCATTTGGTCATAACTCTTATTTGGTAAGTAATTTATGGATAAAACTTATACCAAGCATAACGGCATAGCCATAGGCCTCCCACTAATGCACGTAGATACATTTCAACGAGATGAAATTTGAAAAGATCTATGTTTAGACGGTTTAATTTTTAAATTTTAAAAATTCATAACTTAATTTTTAATATGTATATATATACATAAATATACAATTTAATTTTTAAAAAAATTATTTGCTATTTATTAATTTTGATAAATATATTTTTAGGGATTAATAAATAATAATTTTAAATTTTTTAGGATCTTAATTATATATATATATATATATATATATATTCAAAATTATGGGACTAAATAATTAAAACATGTATTTCTAATGGATTAAATTGTATTATTTTTAGATTCAATAATTAAATAGTTGAACCATGAGTTTTTAATGGATAAAAAGAAAACATATTTCTCTTTTCATTATAAATAAAATTAAATATAAATATAAATATATTCAATAAACATTAAATAAGACAATCTCTCCAATTCAGCAACATATATTTAGGTTTCACTCAAAATCTTCAATATATTATGTTATACATAAACTAAAAGCCTAACATAGACTCAAAGAGTTTTCCAAAGATATAAAGTTTGTTAAAAACAAAGTCTAGACGAAAGAGTTATAACCATTTGAAAATGGACTAAGAATCTCGGTATGGCTGGCGCTTGGGTGCCACACCTGGCACCTAGCTCCACACATACACTTGTTGCCTGGGCACCAAGGCTTTTTCTGCCTTTTCCCCTTCTGAAGTGTGGTGCCTGGACGCCACAATCATGACCCATGCGATTTGGCCTCAGTTTTTGGTCAGACTAGCCAGATCTTCACCATTTTTCAAGATTTCTTCCATGGGTCCTCATCCTTGGTGTCTAAGGAATATTTAGGCACCAAAACCCCCAATTTTAAATGAGAAACAAAGCCACAAACTTAATTTTACCCTAAATAGCCTTAAAACTAGAAAATAGGGAAAATTTCGAGAAATCAGAATTCCTACCTCGATTCGTTGCTTTCCCTATATTGCTTGGCCATCGATGACTCACCCTATGGTTCATGCCACTACGATGCCGAATCGCCCAGAATTGAATTCGTGGCAATCTTGCGGTATAGTGGTCTCCAAGTCGTATTCACTCAAGGAGCCTCACTTCTAATTACTAATTAGTTATTCTGAACACCCAAACACTAATTAAAAGCACATAAACGTGGGGGGGTTTTGTTGACAGTAATAACAGAAGTGGTAACAAAACAGCAACAATGAACAACAACAGCAAAATATCAGCAGAACAAGTTTGACAATAACAGAAAACCATGCAACCAGCCACTAGAATTTATGAGAGTGTAACCATCATCACTTAGCTCATTGATTCAGTTTTGTTCTCATTTCACCACTTGGTTCTTTATAAAAAAGAATGATTCCAGAGTAACATCCAGAATTTAATACTACTAACTATAGCCAAGAATATCTTCATTAACTATAACTAGACGTATTTCAAAGGAAAGCCTCAACCAAATCAAGTTAAATATCATCTAACTAGCCATTTCGTTTCACTCACTTTTCTAATCAGTCAAGCAAGGTTATATCTCATATATAAATCTGTTTATGCTCTTTCAAATTCAAACCAAAATCTGACAGCAACATAAACATATAAGCAGAACAGAAATGAAATGAGATGAAATAAAGAATAAAACACTTATCTTGCACTTTCAGTTCAAGCTAAAACATCCCAAGGTCCTAGTGACTGATTACAATGGAGATTTAGCCCTCCATGAGAGCAGAACAGCAAAACAGAAGAAGGAAAACAAAGTGGAAGAGAGAGTTACGAAAATTGCTAAGTTCAGAAAATAAAAGTGTCCTCTGATTTTTAAAAACTGATGCTTTCAATGCCTTAGAGAATATTCTACCCTAGATTCCTCTTGGATGCCTCCTTGGTGCTTCTTCCATGATGTGGGCAGCAAGACAACAGCAGAAAAGTGACAACAGCAGCAGACAAATTACTCTACTGCTTTGCTATTTCTATCTGCTATTGATTGCTGCAAGAGGTCCATGCTGTCAAAACAGAAATTACATTCCCCTTTGCTGTAAAGTGTAGAACAGTGGGGACCAGAAATCCAGTCAGCCCTAGTCAACCATTCAATGCCTAGTCAGCATGTCCAGGTAGCCTCCAAGTAAGCAAAACGTCCATGTCAACATTTTTCTCTCCAATAATTAGATCTAAAATTAAGCACATGAATTAATTGGGATAAAATTATGAATTTGAATCATATTAATTCTATAATTAATTTACACCCAATAAATTCAAAATATAATAAAATAGGAGAGTTGGCAACATTGAAATAGCAATAGGACTAAGATAGGGACTAAAAAGTATATAAAAATGCCTGATATCAAATCCCCCACACTTAGCCTTTTTTCACTCCTGGGCAAAATAATATTCAGAACACCAAAAAACACCAAAGGAAAAGCGTGGAAAGCATGCTAGAATGGAATAATTAAAATTTTTAAAAGATTTAGCACTTGAAGAAAATTAATCTTAAATTTCTAAGATTCCAAGCGTCATGGCAATTGAATTTGATACGAATGAATTCAAGTAATTAGCCTCCTCACCAGGAATGTGTTTACTCTCTATTCTCTCAAGTGTCTAGGGTAAATCACTCAAAATTCAACTTATCACAGAATTCACTACCATAAGCTTGTCAAGAATCTAAATCTCCACTACTTGAATCACATACATGCTTGAATTATTAGAACTTTGGAAGGGTATAAGGTTGGGTGAAGGAATGATTGGGAGGTAGAAAGAAATACACAAAACAAAGTTTAACAAGAACTTAAAGAAATGAAGAGCATCAATCAATAAGGTTACAAGAGATTGAACTTTGAAATTTGGGCACAATAATGCTACTTTTCTTTTCTCCTTCTTGCTCTTTTGTTTTTTTTCTCTATATGGTATATATATATTTTTTTTCATGAAGAGTTGCCAAATTTTTTTTTTGAGTAGCAAGACTGAAATTCAAAACAGCCTACAAATCCTTCTTTTTGCACATGCTTAATTCAATCTATTTTCAAAAGAAAAAGGTTTCTAAAGCTCTTCAAATCTTAAGTTTGGGGAAAAGAAATGAATTGTTTTAAAGTGGGAGAGAGCTAGAAAACACAAGAAAGAAAGGTGGAAGTAAGGTACAAAGTGGCATACAATGGAAACAACACATAGGATGGCTATTTGGCTAGAATGGTTACAAGAAACAAATGCCTAAATCATTTCCAAGCATGTACATGTAATGTAGCCTTAACAAAGATTCAAGACAAATTCTAGAGTAAAAATCATGATAGGGAATACACACAACAAGAAAGAATATTATTTTGAAGTGAAGGCTCAAATTCTCACGGTTTAAAGACTATTACTAAAAATTCATTAAAAAAAAAAAATAACGTCATTGCCATTTTACTTGAGTTCTTTAGAAAAAGAAGACTGAATTTTTTTCATGCTAAGTCAATTCACAACTTAAGCTATTTCACCATACATGCTTTCACACAAAAACTTCATCAATTTTTCAAAAATAGAGCATCAAATTCGGATAGAACAGAGCAGTAAAATTCTGCACTGCAGAAATCCTTGCGACTCAGCTTTACTGACACAAAACTACACCAAAACAAATGCGAAAGACACCAAATAAAATTCTACAGCTAGAAGACATATAAAGCTTTAAAAACATGTAAAGAAACTAGCAAAATTCGTAGCCAATTAGTACAGAGAATTCATGCAAGACAGCTCAAAAATTTTGGACAGAAATAGAGAAAACAGAGGAGACAGCAGGAAATTTTTTTTTTTGAAAATCAGCTTCAATTAAATTCTCTCCCCCCACACTTAAACATTGCATTGTCCTCAATGCAAAATATTACCAAACATCAAATAAAATGAAGAGGACATAGATTAAAAAGGAAGGAAAGAGTACGGCCTTATCATGGAGCCGGAATATTATAGAGTTGGATTTCCTCTACAGTTTCTTCTTTGAAGCCCTCGTAGAACTTCTTCAACCTTTGCCCATTTACCATGAACTGCTTGTTGGTGGCCTCATTTTGAATTTCTACTGCACCAAAAGGAAAGACATTAGTAATAACAAAAGGGCCAACCCATCTAGAGCGAAGCTTACCGGGCATTAGCTTGAGGCGAGAATTATAGAGAAGGACTTTGTCTCCCACTTGGAATTCTTTTTTCTCAATTTTTTGATCATGTACAGCTTTTGTCCTCTCTTTATAGATGCGCGCATTCTCATAAGCCGCTAGCCTTAGTTCTTCTAATTCTTGAATTTGTAACTTCCTCTCCTTACCGGCTAGGGTCATGTCCATATTGCATTGCTTAACCGCCCAATATGCCTTGTGTGCAATCTCCACCGGTAAGTGACATGCTTTACCAAATACCAAACGGTATGGAGACATGCCGATGGGAGTATGGAAAGCGGTTCTATAGGCCCAAAGCGCATCTTCAAGCCTCTTGCTCCAATCTTTTCTATTGGGCTGTACAATTTTCTCTAATATTTGCTTTATCTCTCGGTTGGAGACTTCTGCTTGCCAATTGGTTTAGGGGTGATAAGGTGTAGAGGTTTTATGCACCACTCCATATTTCTTTAATAGCCCTTGTATGTTTCTATTGCAAAAGTGTGATCCTTGATCACTGATTATGGCCTTGGGGATACCGAATCTGCAGAAAATATGTGAACGAAGAAAGTCTACAACAATAATAAAATCATCAGTTCGAGTGGCTTTTGCTTCCACCCACTTCGACACATAATCCACAGCAACCATGATATACATAAAGCCAAAAGAAACAGGAAAAGGACCCATGAAATCTATACCCCAAACATCAAAGATATCACAAAAGAGGAGAGGTTGTTGGGGCATTTCATTTCTTCTAGACACATTTCCAGTTCTTTGACACCTAGAACAGTTCTTGCAAAAATCATAGGCATCCCTAAACAAAGTAGGCCAATATAAACTAGAATCTAACACTTTTCTAGCTGTTCTTTGGGGACCAAAATGTCCACCACATGCAAGAGTATGACAAAAATTCAGTACAGATGCAAATTCATGATTTGGAACACATCTCC
Source organism: Biancaea sappan (assembly GCA_037074585.1). NCBI lineage: Eukaryota > Viridiplantae > Streptophyta > Magnoliopsida > Fabales > Fabaceae > Biancaea > Biancaea sappan. Next base: position 40,156,938 of record CM073494.1, read on the forward strand.
TAACAATTTGGTCACTACAAATCTTCCATAAATAAGGGTCATCCCACACATAGTACCTAGCCTCGCTTCTTAATTTGTTCAACTGATGTTTATTTTGGTATGCAGGCAATTCAAATGCAACAAGATAATTCACTAAATCAGCATACCAAGGCTCACTAATACCATGCAAAAGGGAAAAACGCTCATCTGGGAAGTGATCTTTAATAGGAAGATGCTCCAAAGGAGGCTCCAAAAGCCTACTTAAATGATCGGCTACTACATTCTCTGCTCCACTCTTATCCTTGATTTCCACATCAAATTCTTGGAGGAGTAGCATCTATCTAAGCAATCTTGGCTTTGCATCCGGTTTCTTCAACAAATATTTCAGTGCTGCATGGTCAGAAAACACAATTACTTTGGAGGCAAGCAAATATGATCTAAATTTTTCTAAAGCAAAAACAATTGCTAAAAACTCCTTCTCTGTGGTTGTGTAATTTGATTGAGCTGAATCAAGGGTGTGGGACGCATAGGCTATGACATGCAACTTCCTCTCTACTCTTTGTGAAAGTACTGCTCCCACAGCAAAATTTGAGGCATCACACATGAGCTCAAAGGGAAGCTCCCACCGTGGAGGTTGGATGATAGGAGGGGAGGTAAGTTGCTTCTTCAACTCATCAAAAGCTGACCTGCAAGCATCATGAAAAATGAAATCAGTTTCTTTTTGGAGGAGTATAGGTAGGGGTAAAGCGATCTTACTGAAGTCCTTGATGAATCTTCTATAAAATCCTGCATGGCCAAGAAAAGAGCGAACTTCTCGCACAGAAGCGGGGTAAGGCAAAGAGGATATAACATTAACTTTAGCTTTATCTACTTCTATGCCACGTGATGACACTATATGGCCTAGGACTATCCCTTGCTCTACCATGAAATGTCAATTCTCATAATTCAAAACCAAATTCTTTTCTATGCATCTATCAAGTACTCTTTCCAAAATTTTCAAGCATGCATCAAATGAGTCTCCATAAACAGAAAAATCATCCATGAATACTTCAATACAATCTTCTAACAAGTCAGAAAAATATACTTATCATGCATCTCTGAAAAGTGCCAGGTGCATTGCAGAGACCAAAAGGCATGCGTCTATATGCAAAAGTACCAAAGGGACAGGTGAAGGTAGTCTTCTCCTGATCTTCGGGTGCAATGTAAATTTGAAAATATCCAGAAAAACCATCAAGAAAATAGTAGTGAGACTTTCCAACAAGTCTTTCAAGCATTTGATCAATAAAAGGAAGAGGAAAATGATCTTTTCTAGTTGCTTGGTTCAACTTCCTGTAGTCAATGCAAACACGCCAACTATTTTGCACTCTAGTGGGTACTAGCTCTGTCACATCCCAAAAATTGAGCATGTGAAAAGATACTACTCATTTGATAAAATTCTCAAACATACGTTGTTTACATATATTCTGTAAGGTTTTACATTCAACCTTAATCATTCGTTCCACACTACAGAATTATATTCATCTGATAAGCAAATATAGACATACATAGTCTGATATTTCTATCTCATCGCAAGCCTAGGAGACCTATAGAAAGTACAGAGCATTTCAAGTATCCACATTAATAAGTACTAGTATCCCACCAGACAGAAATAGAGTGTAATCCCAAGGGGCTTCTAATCTTCCAACGGATACTCTTCTTCTTTGTTTTCTGTATCTGAAAAATAATCATAGGGAGTGTGAGTTTATTTAAAAACTCAGTAAGTAAATAACTGTACTATATAAAATATCAAAAGTACAAATACCACATTTACTCATATAATTAATTGTCTTATACATCGAGTAGTATGGGACTCTAACCCTTTCAAACTCATGAATAAGATTTCATAGATATACAACGAGTAGTGTGGGACTCTAACCCTTTCAAACTCATGAATAAGATCTCATCGGTATACACCGAGTAGTATGGGACTCTAACCCTTTCAACTCGTGTATAGGTTTCATAGATATGCACTGAGTAGTATGGGACTTTAACCCTTTCAAACTCGTGTATAAGCTTTCTTAGATATACACCGAGTAGTATGGGACTTTAACCCTTTCAACTCGTGTATAGGTTTCATAGATATGCACTGAGTAGTATGGGACTTTAACCCTTTCAAACTCGTGTATTAGATCCCGTAGATCTTTACTCATTGACAAGATAGTGAGAATTTATCACATAGCACAATTGTCATGAAATAAAATAATTTCTACATACTCTTATTTCTACCGATCATCATATACTCCCATATGAAAATTGATTGCTTATTATCCAAATAATATTGTAAATGGGACTTATATTGTACTTTGAATAGTAATATCAAATTAGCTGAGCAAGGTTATTCACTCACCTTGATGTTTGTCCAAGTTTACCTTGTTCCACACTAGAATTTGTGTAGGAAAATTTCCTAGTAAAATATATTACAAGGAAACATAAGAAAGGAAACAAAATCACGAAAATACGCAAAATTTTCTGACTACTACAGTAACAGGTTGCTACAGTACGGTTTGCTACAGTGTCGGTTCGCTACAGTAACGGTTCACTACAGTGTCGGTTCGCTACAGTAACGTTGACTGCTACAGTATCGTTGACTGCCGACACTACAGTAACTGCTACAGTACCCCGAAGAAAATTTTCCAGATTTTTTCCAAAATTTCTGGTCGCTACAGTAACTCGAAGAAAAATTCCAGATTTCCAGTTGCTACAGTACTTCGAATTTTGCAGAAAATCTTTCAAAAAATTCATCCTTTCCTTTCTTTTGATTCAAAACCAGAATCTCAACTCTTTTAACCGATTATAACTCAAATATAACTTCTAAAACAACTGAGATTCATGAATTATCATCAAAATCTTCAAGAACAAAACCTCCTCTGATCTTCTACATAAACTGAAATTTAAGGAAAATAATCGGATTAAAGCTTACCTTTGATCCTTACAAAGCTTTTGAACCGAACAAATAATCGAAACTCTGAAGATCAAGAAAAGGATTTGAGAAGAGAATGAAGAAAGGAGAGAAAACTTCCACAGTTCAGTTTTCAGCTTTTCCTTCTGCGTGAGAAAAATGAGGGGGTACTATTGAAACTTTATATTAAATATTTCTAATGGGTTATTCAATAACCCATGGGTATCCATAACCCAACATCCAAACCCATCCAGTCAATTTACAATAAATGGACTAATTGACCATTATGAAACCACTTTTCCATGAATTTCACCATTCTTAGAATATATCCTACATTGTGCAAATATTTAGTCCAGTCATTTAACTCAATTTTCATAAATAATATTCAAAGAGAACAATTAAATATGAAAATTAAATATGACCAAAATAAATAACTAAAGTAACGTTGTAAAATTCTAAAATACTCTTAAGCGAGTTATATTCCGAAATTAACGGGTATTACAAGCTCATTATTTTCATTTTCTATAACAGTTACCCCAGTTTTCTTTGGCACTAATTGTACCAGACTCACCCACTTACTATCAGAGATAGGATAAATAATGCCAGCTTGGAGGAGCTTATTTACCTCCTTCTTGACCATATCAAGAATCATGGGGTTAAGTCGTCTTTGGGACTGCCTGACTGGTTTAGTCTCTTCTTCAAGAAGAATGCGATGCATGCACACAGAAGGACTAATCCCAGGAATGTCTGTTAGAGTTCACCCAATTGCCTTCTTGTTCTTTTTTAGCAAACTTATCAATTTTTGTTCTTGATCAGGCTCTAGATTGTTGGCTACAATCACTGGAAGCTGGTCTCCTACTTCTAGGAAGGCATACTTGAGGTTTTCTGGTAAAGCCTTCAACTCCAATGCAGGTGGTTGGATGGAGGATGGAATCAGTTTTTGTGGAGTCACATCCAAGGAGGCACCTACAAATTCAGATTGCTCAAAGACAGAATCCTTGGCTAAAGAGGAGGATGGGTTAGCAGCACAAGAGGAAAGAGATGAAGAATGTACAACATTACAGTTTAAATCACTACACCTACAACTACCTAAAACAGAAACAGAATCTAAATCTAAGCTAGAGAAAATTGCAGAATCAGAATACACATCAGAATCCAAACCATTATGTAAATTATAATGCAATTCAGAATTGTCAGCAATTAGAGAATTTTCAATTTCAGTGCAAGCATGACAGAATTCAGAACCAGCACAATTGGATTCAAAGGCATCTACCAAATCAGAAAATTCAGGAAAATCAAAAATTAATTCAGTTTGGAAATCATCACATGCCTCATCAACTAAGTAATCCAAAAAGTTAACCACATGCACATTGGAATGATTTTCCATAAGATGTTTCATGGCATCTAAAATGTTAAAATCAATTTTGTTGCCAGCAAACTCCATTGACAAAGTCCTTTCATGCACATTAATCATGGTTTTTTCAGTTTTCAAAAAAGGTCTACCAAGTATTAATAGTGCATGGCCAGGAGATTATCATTTTCCATATTAAGCACATAAAAATCAGCAGGAAAAATGAGATCTTTAACTCTTACCAGGACATCTTCTAGAACTCCTGCTAGATGTGTTGTGCTCCTATTGGCAAGTTGGACAATCACTCCAGTTGGTGAAAGAACACCAATCTTGAGGCTTGAGTATACTGATTTGGGCATAACATTGATTGAGGCTCCCAAATCCAGCATAGCATTGGAGAACTCCATGTTGCCTATTGTGCATGGTATTGTGAAAGTTCCAGGGTCTTTGCACTTGGGTGGCATAGGTGGTTGGATGAGTGCAGACACATTTCTCCTCAAATTGACTCTCTCATTACCCCTTAAACTCCTCTAATCAGTGCACAACTCTTTGAGGAACTTGGCATACTTGGGGATTTGCTTAATGGCTTCCAAAAGTGGGATATTAACCTCTATTTTTCTGAAGGTCTCCATGATCTCTTTATCCATGTCAGATTCAGAAGCTTTCCTTGATTGAGTCTGCCTATTAGGGAAAGAAAGAGGAATTTTCTGAACCACTTCTTCATCCTTTTTATTTTGCTCACTGGTTGAAGATGAAGGAACACTTTGCTAGACATTTGATTTTTCTGGTTCAGATTCAGAAGCTGGACTGTCTACTTGCTTGCCACTCCTCAAGATGATGGCACTCACATTACCTCTTGGGTTGATCACTGGTTAGGATGGCAAACTCCTTGAACCTTGACTTTTCAGCTCATTGACTGTTGTGGCTAACTGACCAATCTTAGTCTCCAAATTCTGCATATTGGTTTCTGTTCTCTGTTGGAACTGAAGAGTATTGGCAGTCAGTTGCTTCATTAGATCCTCAAGACTAGGCTCAGGTTTCTTGGGTGCTGGAGGAGGTGTATGGCTAGGTTCTGGTTGATTGTATCTTGCATGGGGTGGCTGGTAAGGGGGGTTGGAGGTATTCCCATACTTAAAAGCTGGATGATCACACCACCCAGGGTTGTAGGTGGAGGAATATAGGTCATATCTCTGTTGTTATGGCTGCATGGGTCTACTAGGGAATATACCAGCACATGACTCAGTTGGGGTCTCTTGCGGCTGAGGGCACTGATCAGTATGGTGGGTATTCAGGGAACAAATACCACAGACTGAAGGAGGAAGGTCTTGTTATTGTGTTCTCTGATTTAATGCCAATTGCCTCACCATTGAAGCTAACTCTTCCAATTTATTTTCTATCCTTTGTTGCTCCATGGGAGGTGTTCTCACTTCATTGACAGTAACTACTATTGGATCATTCAGTCTAGTGCCAAACTGTTGTGCATTTTGGGCCATCTTGGCCAACAATTCATTTACTGCAGCAGGAGTCTTATCCACCAATGCCCCTCCAGCAGCTGCATCAACTATGTATCTGTCCATAGGCAGTAATCCTTCATAGAAATACTGGATGAGAAGCTACTTTGAAATTTGATGGTTGGGACATTTTGAACACAACTTCTTAAATCTCTCCCAGTACTCATGTAATGATTCACCACTTGCTTGTCTAATCCCACTGATGTCTTTCTTGATTGCTGCTGTTCTTGAGGATGGGAAGAATTTTTCTAAGAAAATCTTCTTCAGTTCATCCCATCTTGTAATTAAGGCAGTGGGCAAGTAGTAAAGCCAATCCTTGGCTGCTCCATCCAAAGAGAAGGGAAAGGCTATCAATTTGATCTGTTCTTCTCCAACTCCATGTGGTCTCATAGTAGAGCAGACAACGTGAAACTCCTTCAAGTGGTTGTGTGGATCTTCTCCTGCAAGACCATGAAACTTAGGCAACAAATGGATTAGACTAAATTTCAGTTCAAATTAGCATCCAACTCAGGATAATTTATGCACAATGGTTGATAATGCACATAAGGTGCAATCAACACTTTAATGGATTGTTCTTGCCTATTTTGAGGCACTTGTGCATTTTGATTATCCATCCTAGTTGTCCCATCTGACTCAAAATCAGTTGACTCAAACACAATATCAGATTCAAAATCTGATCCTACTTCTATGCTATTGACAGCAAGCTCAACAATTTCAGAAACAAGTTCAGAAAATATACTAGTCCTAATGCTATTGCTTCTTACTAGCCTATGGAAGGTCCTATCAATTTCTGGATCAAAAGGTGGTAAGTCCACGTGACCAGACCTTCTCACATACTAGGAAAGGCAAAAATTCACAACAAAACAATAAAACAATAAAAAACAACTAAATCACTACAAAAGACTCCAACTGATGAAAATCACCAAAAATTGAAGTATCTTAGAAAAATCTAATTTTTCATGGAAAAATCCTTTACAAATTGGAGAGACAAACACAAAAAACAGAATTAAAAAATTCAAACTACAAAAATCACACTAAAAATCACAATTAATTAGAAAAATAAAAAAAATTAAAAAAATAGAAAATGAGGCCTAAACGATGGAATTTGGCAAAATGGCCGTCCAAGATGATCCTTTGGATAATCAAGGGGTCAGAACTTGGTTAAAATGCCAAAAACTAGTGGTATACCAATTTTGAGGTCAATCGGAGATAGTTAGTTTTTTGCCTATGAATAGTAACCGATAAAAACTCAAAACTTGTAAACCGTTTCAACAATATTAAATAATTTAAAATTAAACAAGCAAACACTCAAACAACTAATTAGATAACTTGGAGGTGAATTGGCTCCCCGGCAACGACGCCAAAATTCTGGTTCATGCCACTACGATGCCGAATCGCCCAGAATTAAATTCGTGGCAATCTTGCGGTATAGTGGTCTCCAAGTCGTATTCACTCAAGGAGCCTCACTTCTAATTACTAATTAGTTATTCTGAACACCCAAACACTAATTAAAAGCACATAAACGTGGGGGGGTTTTTTGACAGTAATAACAGAAGTGGTAACAAAACAGCAACAATGTACAACAGCAGCAAAATATCAGCAGAACAAGTTTGACAATAACAAAAAACCATGCAACCAGCCACTAGGATTTATGAGAGTGTAACCATCATCACTTAGCTCATTGATTCAGTTTTGTTCTCATTTCACCACTTGGTTCTCTATAAAAAAGAATGATTCCAGAGTAACATCCAGAATTTAATACTACTAACTATATCCAAGAATATCTTCATTAACTATAACTAGACGCATTTCAAAGGAAAGCCTCAACCAAATCAAGTTAAATATCATCTAACTAGCCATTTCGTTTCACTCACTTTTCTAATCAGTCAAGCAAGGTTATATCTCATATATAAATCTATTTATGCTCTTTCAAATTCAAACCAAAATCTGACAGCAACATAAACATATAAGCAGAACAGAAACGAAATGAGATGAAATGAAGAATAAAACACTTATCTTGCACTTTCAGTTCAAGCTAAAACATCCCAAGGTCCTAGTGACTTATTACAATGGAGATTTAGCCCTCCATGAGAGCAGGATAGCAAAACAGAAGAAGGAAAATAGAGTGGAAGAGAGAGTTACGAAAATTGCTAAGTTCAGAAAATAAAAGTGTCATCTGATTTTTAAAAACTGATGCCTTTAATGCCTTAGAGAATATTCTACCCTAGATGCCTCTTGGATGCCTCCTTGGTGCTTATTCCATGATGTGGGCAGCAAGACAACAACAGAAAAGTGACAACAGCAGCAGACAAATTACTCTACTGCTTTACTGTTTTTGTCTGCTATTGATTGCTGCAAGAGGTCCATGCTGTCAAAACAAAAATTACATTCCCCTTTGCTGTAAAGTGTAGAACAGTGGGGACCAGAAATCCAGTCAGTCCTAGTCAACCATTCAATGCCTAGTCAGCATGTCCAGGTAGCCTCCAAGTAAGTAAAACGTCCATGTCAGCATTTTTCTCTCCAATAATTAGATCTGAAATTAAACACATGAATTAATTGGGATAAAATTATGAATTTGAATCATATTAATTCTATAATTAATTTACACCCAATAAATTCAAAATATAATAAAATAGGAGAGTTGGCAACATTGAAATAGCAATAGGACTAAGATAGGGACTAAAAAGTATATAAAAATGCCCAATATCACCCTACCATTGAAGAACAATTCATTGGAGGTTGGTTGAAGGATTTGGGTAGAAAGGTAGAGAGAAAGAAGAGAGAAAGAGTGAAGAGAGAGAAAAAGGTGAGAAAATGAAGAAAAAGAGTGGGGCCATCTATATATACCCCATCATGATGAAATTACTATTTTGCCCCTAGATAACTCTCAGTTAACTTTGATACTGGTAAATCTGTAATTTCTCTAATTTGGGTATTTCTTATACTCTGTGTGCCACCCTAGTTTCTCATTTCACTTTAGTGCCTCTTTGGACCCCGTAGGTACTCGGCTCCTTCTATGAAGCACCCTTGGTGCCCACTCCATTAACTTACATCCTCTATCTCACCTGGTTGTACGCAAACACCCAGGCATTTTACATATTTACTGACATGTACAAACTATAAACTCGTAGGCCCTCTTATCATAGATAGATAGGCCAAACCTGCCACTAACCTCTGACATCAAGCATCCATTACCACCTCTACTCAGCTTAGATGGAACATATGCCAAAAGCCCACCTATAGTACACTTAAACCATTCTAAGATCATGAGGTTTCCATCGTCTCACTATGATAGAAACTTCCATAAACTACCCTTTACCTTATCCAACCTTCTTGGTGTAAGGACCTCATGCATCCTCACATTCCACCCTTACTATATCCTCGCTCAATGATTACTAAGAACTTGTCTCGTGAGTCTTTTCCTTTCTTTAAGACTAATCCCGCCTACCTAAACATACTCACCTCACAATATCACTAGCTAAAAACCCCAACCAAATAGGTGCAACTTAATCAAGTTGCCCTGAGTGATTTATAACTCACTCTAACCACCTTTACATCGCTTTCTACCTCTATGGTGTCTCCTCCAAGATAATTTCACAATCTAGGTCGTTCTTCCTCAACCGAGTCTCACCTTGTTAGTTTCCTCTAGGGTACACGCTCATGCATGAATCCCCACCTTGACTTACATAACCACTTCAACATCCAACCCCCATGATATAACTTACATTCTAGCCCTCAGCCCACCTCACGTGAGCATTCATCCCTCTTACACTCTTTCTTCCTAACTTCTCCTTTGTTCCTCGACCCCCTATACTCAATTTCAACTCAAAATGATTTGGTTGAAATATTCATGTACACAAAACAACCTAAGAAGTCATCAACACTTAAGAGAACAAGTTATACACTAATCCATTTAAGAATCAATTCCTAATCATCCTTGCTCGTCACTCTACATGACTAACCTTAATCGAGTCCAAAATGAATGGTATACACCCCTCACAACGAGATACATTCAATACATGCTTTCCCTCTTATACCATTATGTAACACCCTAAAAAATAGGCACATGAATATACACACATTATAGGGTATACCTCAGTGGTAGCCCATAAATTCCCTGAGACATAGCAGGTGGCCTATAGGATTACAACGCATATCTATTGGTATATAGCCCAAAATTTGGTTCATTAAGAACCCTCCAACAAAAAAAAATAGAGTATATCTCAAGTCGCTAAACTCCCAGCAATTTCTCATCCTCCTTAGTTACTAAATCTGAAAAAGATAACAACAGAGAGTGTGAGTTTAAAAAAAAATCAATGAATAAATGATTGTGCAATAAAACAAGGCACAACTACAAATACCAGCCTCACTACTATAACCAGAGTGACCATCACCAGCATGTATAAGTACAAAAGAATATAAATAAAGTATACCATACCGTAAAACTACAACCTGCGGCTCCTATGTGAGTCTATGTTTTCACAAAACAATTTGTAAAACAATCCTCAAACACATAAAGGCATAAGTAAACATCTACACCAAAATACATCATGCAACAAACTTTGCTATGTATTTCCACATCCTCCCGCACTTGCCACATTGAGACTTGGTTTAGAATTTCCCCCTCGGACTGTTATTGCTTAATGGGTTGATTTTAGAGGTTCACCTTCTCTGTTCCCACTCTTTGACATTCACCAAAGGAATAACCACATCCTTGGGTTACTAGTCGTTTCCCTCTCATGGTATAAATATGCAAGTGAAATATGCAATGCTTTTCCCACTTTTTCCCATGCCTACTGCATTGAGACTCAGTCCAGATTTTTCCCCTTGGACTATTAATGCTCAATGGGTTTATTCCAGAGATCCACCCCTCTATTCCCTCTCGTGGATCCACATTCCTACACAATTCTTTTCATATGCAATGCAATCACATGATGCAACATTTCACATATCACAACCAACAATTAGTCCACTAATCCCATACACATTCCACAAAACAGTCTCACAAATCATAGCCAATATTCCATTAATTGGTTAACAAAACTAATTAAGGAATTTAATGAATATAAAATCCAATTATGGTGTGAATGAGATTTATATTATACTTAAGCAATTTTTTTAAAAAAACCCAATTAGAAAGGTCACCCACTCACTTCGATGTTGATAAGATTTACCATATAAGAAATCCTAGGAGACGAAGCTAATGAAGCTTCCAAGTCACCTAGAACCAACCAAAATCAATAATTAAATAAAATGATGAACATCCTTACTACTAACTCTAACCTTTGGTCACTTATCTGGTCATAACTTAGATCCAGTAAGTAATTTCCAAATGAAACTTATATCATTAGAAACTAGACTCAAAAGGCTTTCCAACGATATAAAGTTTGTTAAAATCAGAGTCTGAACAAAAGAGTTATGGCTATTTGAAAATAGACCGAGAGCCTCGGTATGGCTGGCGCCTAGGTGCCAAGGCCTTTTCTCCCTTTTCCCCTTTTGAAGTGTAGCGCCAAGACGCTGTAATCATGACCCACATGATTTGGCCTCAATTTTTGGTCAGATTTGGTTAGATCTTCACTGCTTTTCATGATTTCTTCCATGGATCTTTATCCTTGGTGTCTAAGGAGTATTTAAACACAAAAACCCCCAATTTTAATTGAGAAACTAAGCTACAAACTCAATTTTTCCCAAAATAGCCTTAAAACTAGAAAATAGGAAAAATTTCAAAAAATCAAAATTCCTACCTCGATTCCTTGCTTTCCTTACATTGCTTGGCCACTGATGACTCGCCCCACCACTGAAGAATAGCTCACTAGAGCTTAGTTGAATGATTTGGGTGGAAAGGCAGAGAGAAGGAAGAGAGAAAGAGATATGAGAGATGAAGAGAGAGAAAAAGATGAGAAAATGAAGAAAAAGAGGTGGGGCCACCTATATATACTCGCCCATAGTGAAATTACTACTTTGCCCTCAGAGTTAACCTTGATAGTGGCAAATTCGTAATTTCTGTACTTTGGGTATTTCTCATATTTTAGGTGCCACCCTAATTTCTTATTTCGCTTTAGTCTCTCTCTAGAACCTGTAGGTACCTGGTTCATGCCATTACGATGCTGAATCGCCCAAAATTGAATTCGTGGCAATTTTGCAATATAGTGATCCCCAGGTCTTATTCACTCAAGGAGCCTCACTTCTAATCACTAATTAATTGTTCTAAACACTAATTACACTAATTAACTACACGGAGGGGTTGTTGACAGATTAAGGTTAAAAACAGAATTTAAACTACAACAGTAAACAACAATAGCAAAATCGAATCTAGACAAAACAAAATAATATCACAGATACATGTAATCAATCTATGGTTTCCCTAGAAGTGTAATCATCCTCATTTCATTCTCTAAATTTGTTCCAACTCTATCTATTATTTCAATTGTCAACTAATATTTCTAGGAAAACCTCCTAGAACTAGATTACACTAAAATTATAGTTAGGAAAATCTTCACCAATCATAACCTAATGTAACCCGATTAAACTCTAACCAAAACCAAAATACCACCAATCACGTAGCCCAAAATTGGCGGGTATTTCAATTTTACATTGAAGACATAGAAATTTTATTTCTACTCTTCATATGGCCTCGGCTCCGTTTCCCCAGGTTCTTTTTTGCATCTCGTTCCTATACTAATCCTATGTAATCTAATTACATTATTTAATGAGAAACCTTAAGTTACATTTGAGGGGAGTTAGGTGAGAAGAGAAGTACAACAGAGAAATAAAGAGAGACATGGTACACAGACCCTATTTACTAGAACCATAATTGAAAAACATGTATGAACAATTCATACTTGGTAAAAGTCCATAACCAGTCATCATGCCATACATACATCCTATCATGCATTGTCTATCAAAATAAATGTATAACAAAACTCGGCATTTAAAGTCTACTTGGCGTTAGAATAATTTCATCACATGAATTATTTCTACTTTTATTTTAATCTCAATTAAAAATTGCTTGTTTCCTTGTTTAGAATTAATAACCCTTTAATTCTAGTTTCCTAATTTAATTAGGCAAAATAAATAAATCTCAATTCAATTTCAAATTGATTTGTTTCCTTATATAAATTAGGAAAGTAATAAAGATTTTAATTATTTCTAAAAAGTTTGTTTCCTAATTTAAGATAAGAAAATAATTGAAATTTAAAATAATTAATTAATTAATTAATTTCCTAAATAATAGTAGGAAATCAATCAAGATACAACCTAATCAAATAATTAAATTATTTCATAAATCATATTAGGAAACTAATCTTGATCCAATCTAATTAATTTATTTAATTATCAAATTAATTGATCTTATATGGATTAAGATTCATTATTCCATTGATTTCTCTTAAATCAATTAATCAATTTAATTAATTTATTTCCTAATCAAATTACGAAAATAAATGAATCTTACATCAATTAATCTAATTATTTTGTTTCCTAAATCATATTAGGAAACTAATCAGAATCAAAATCAATCAAATTAATTTAACCTAATTTAGTCTTGAATTCAATTTTTTTTTATTTTCACACCAAAACAAGCATTTACTAAGAGAGAAAAAAAATAAGGTTTATGGATCAAAACAATTTTCTTTTAAAAACCCTTTTGATGAAAACAAAATATTTCTCAACAAAATTCCTAAGAACATCTCATGTTCTTTCATACAAAATTTTAAAGAAAAAGAAACAAGAAACACTCCATGTTCATGTTTCAAAAGCACAAAATCTAAACATGCCGATTTTTACTGTACTCATACATTCTTCGTTTTAAAGTAATGGTAACTATAGGCAGGCTCCAATACCACTGTAGGATTTTAGAGATCATAGAACGTAGCAAAATTTAAAACTTTTTCTCTAAAACCCATTCACCAAAGGATCAACCTATATTACCATTACATTAACCAAGTAATCAAGACAAAGAGAAATACCTCTTGTAGCGCAACAACCTTTCCAAGCCAAAGAAAGTATCCAAAATAGAATACCTCTAATGGTAATCCACGTGAAATACGCTAAGGAAAAACCTTTTTCAGGTAATAGGGTTCCTTCTCGTTCTTGTGCTAGCAAGCATGAAGAATTTTTAGAGAAAACCCTCTTGGATGAAAGAGAAGAAGACAAGAATGTTTCCTAAACAAGATTTTCAACAATTGAGAGAGAGTGAGCATGGCGTGTGGCTTTCACTATCAGTCTTAAAGTGATAGGTGCTACCTCAAATCCTAAAGCCATAATTCCCTTAGTGGGTGCCATTCTGTTATTGGGCTTCTTAAGGTGGCACCTTAAGAAACCCAATCTCTTTGAGAGAGGAGTGGCCAAAAGGTTCTCATTTGGGATTTTCCTTGTTTAGGTAGGAATAAGAATATATTCCTATTCCTTTTATTCTCTTATCTTCTTTTCTAATTAACTCTCCAATTGAGGATCAAATCTTCAAGCCCGTTTTACATTCCTAGTGAATTTTTATGCGTGTGACCCATTAGGTTTCTAGCTATGTTGGTCATTCACAATCATCATTTATTTGTAAATGGATCACAAGCAGTATCTAGCAACACATCGTGACCCCCAATTGACAGGAAAGTCAATTGTTTAACTTTAAACCTTTCTTTAGCTAAAGTGTGTCTATGCAATGTGTCCTTTCACCATCTTATACCCATTTGGTTTAGAGTATGGCCTATGTGTTAACTCCCACTAGGCTTGATTACATCACGTCCAGCCCAAGTAATCAGTTTCTTGTCTTGTAGGATTAATCACTTTAAATTATGTTACTAAAAACCATCTTTAGGACAAGTCAGCTTTGGCCAAAGACTTCTTAATGATTATCACGACAAGTGGTCATGGGTATATTTCCTTCTATCAGGAGTGGTAAATCGTCTGTTGACTACTTAAATATCTTTAAATACTTCACACTTTGCTCAATGACTACCCTAAGAGCGACCCATGGTGGGTAAAAAGGAATAGAGTCAAAACATAGGATCCATATCCATAATAACTTGAGTTCCTCAAGTCCAAGGATACTTGCACTATTAGCTGTTATGAAACCTATCGTTAACATTTGAATATGAATCCATGTGATGTCTCATGCAGGTCATCTAATGTACTTGTCACCCTTAACAAGCATTCACATGTTTACTCAAAATATCTCAAGCTTATACCTTATGAGGACAACTACTTGATCAAATCAAGAAGCATAACATGTGCTAGTTTACTCAGGTCACTGATGTCCAGTCTCATGTGATCCTATGACTAGGGATAGTTTAGGTACATACATAATTACATATGATAGAAATCTCATATTATGATCGCTGTCATAATTTCCTTCATGTTATGTTTTGTTTCATTGACTTCATTACTTATATTACGATATAATCTTGGGTTTATGAATATGAACATAAATAATGAAGAAAACCTCTTTAAATTAATAACTGAGTTTGTACATTTTATGCTAAATGTGATTACCTTTAGAGCACATTTCTAACATCATCCTCTTCTAAGAAGGTAGAAATTGATAATGATAAGGGAGATGAAGAGCTTGAAATAAATGATGAGGACCTTGGGCTCTTGGTCAGAAAATTCAGCAAGTTCCTAAAGAGAAAGAACACTAGAAGATGGGGGAAGGACTAAGATAGTAACAAAAAAGGCCCTACTTGCTATGGGTGCATGAAGGTTGGGCATATCAAATGGGATTGCCCTCACTTCCTTAAGAAGCAAAAAGGGAAGAAAGGCTATGACAAAGGAAAGAAGAAAGCCTATGTATCTTCTATATGGGGAGATAGTGACTTTGATGAAGAGGAGACAAATGAAGAAGCAAACCTTTGCCTCCTAGTTAAGGAGGATAAGGAGGTAAACTCTCTTGAACCCTTACCTTCTTTTGATGAATTACAAGATGCATTTAAAGAATTATGTAATGAATCTTTAAAGCTTGCAAAGAAATTAAGTATTTCAAAACAAAATATTTTTTACTTAATGATGAAATTTTAAAGCTAAAAAAAGGAACTTATTGCACTCAAAAAGAAAGTCTTACTTTTGAAGATCAAAACAAACTTTTTGTCCCACCCCAATTTGGGAACATGACCAACACGGAGGTAGACTCATCCATTATTGTAAGCCTAACCTCAACCTTTAACACTTGAAATAAATATAACATATGGGTTCATTTTTTTACAACCAACACAAGATTTCCTATGTGTTCTATCTAATTATAGAGCAACTTAGACACCCAACTAATTAGAAGTACTAGCATTCTAAGATAAAGGAACATAGACCTAGAGACTTCGCTACTCCTTATATAGAGACTTACCTTCTCATACAAAACCTGCAAGGGATACACAAAGGAAGGGATGAGTATAAAAATACTCAGTAAGGTAAAAAACAACCAAAAATTTAAATATGACCTGTGCGCCACTCATAGGGATGGGACATAAAGAGGGACCCTATCCACCAACATAAAACCAAGGACTCAGATCACATATCCTACAAGTCGAGTGAAAAGTCCTACTATACACACACAAGCATCATATAAAACATGTCTCATGAG
This sequence comes from Biancaea sappan, assembly GCA_037074585.1. Lineage (NCBI taxonomy): Eukaryota > Viridiplantae > Streptophyta > Magnoliopsida > Fabales > Fabaceae > Biancaea > Biancaea sappan. Next base: position 40,173,281 of record CM073494.1, read on the forward strand.
TGTATTACCAAACTTATTTCAATCCTATTTCAGAGCAGACATTAGTAGGCATACACGTATATATATATATATATAAGATTAGAGTCCCCATAAGAAGGACACCCGTAGATAAGCATAAATATTTATTATTTTAATATTGTTCACTGGCAAATCGCCATTTGGGAGTCAAGCTCAACTTGGGTCTCAATCATAATACCGACAAATAGCCCATTGGGAGTCAACGCTCAACCCGAGCTCCCTACATTGCCGTCACAACTCATTTGCTCCTTGGGAACCAAGCTCAACCTAGGCCTCAATCATAATACCAGCAAGTATCCCCTTGGGAGTCAATGCTCAACCCGGGCTCTCCACATTGTCATCATAACTCATTTGCCCCTTGGGAGCCAAGCTTAACCCGGGCCTCAATCATAATACCAATAGAGGTTCCATTTCTAAATAAGATGCAAAGAATTCAATTTCTTACATGAAAATTTTACCTCAAAGATTCACCTTTCATATAAGACGATATCGGGTATACTCATCAATTATTAAAGGAACATTAGTTAAATAACTATGACCACATCATACAAGATAAAGTGAAAGTGGCATTTATCCCTCACTTACATGTATCCTACAATATAGTATTGGCAACTCCCTTAACACACACACACACACATACACATACACATATGTATATATATAAATATATAAGCATATGTAATTGACCTAAACATTAGGAAGGGCAACGATTTCCACATACATAAAATGATATCAAGAGACAAGAGTAAAGTAATTTGTCATGCTTGTTCATACAAGATTGATTATTTCACTTTCATAATTTACCAAGGTTCAAGCATTAAGAGGGTATCAAGATACAAAAATTGCATTTCAAAATGAAGAGTGATGTATTTCCATTAGGATCACTTTACTGTGTCACTAAACTCAGTGTAACCACTTAAATCACCATTGAATGAACTATCTAGGAGCTAAAAGCCATGAGACTACTCCTTTATGTGTTTATTACCTCTTCCTACAAAGCTTAGAAGTCAATCCCCTCTAAACCAATTAAATTTCTACAAATAATCACCCATGCTCTGATTAAGACAACAATTCGAACCCTGAACTTGAAGAATTTTCTGGGCGGTCATCACAACTAAAAAATTCATGAATTTTGGTAGGAAACATTCTTAATATGTATCAAATCTTAGATAAAAGTTTCAAAAGAAAATACTTTGATTTGCTCCTTCAAAATCATTAAAACGCAGATACTGCCCAGACTGACTTTGCAGCTATTGTAGCCTCGGTTTTGCAAGAATTTGGCCCACCAAAACAATTCCAAAAATTATAGAATTTTGTATATAAACCTATTTATGTGTTATTACACTATGGTAAAAATTTCAGTTCAAAATTCTACAATTTGGCCCCTTAAATGGTCACTTTAGTACCCATACATCTGGATTGCTTAATTCTGCTATTGGTTCAGTTCTGTTATGCAATAGACCATCTTAAACATATCCAAATACAACCAAACTTTCCAGATCATGAGATTTATATCTTGAATAAGTGCCATAAAAATTTCAGGTCAAAAAGAGACATTTAACTACCGAAACCAAACTAATTTCCAAAACTGTCCAAAATTTTCCTCTGCTCTGCACAGGTGTTCTTTCCATGTTCATTTGACCAAGGAAACTAATTTAAAATAGTTTGAAACTCTCCATATCAGTTTTCCACTATATGAAGAATATTTCCACCAAGTTTTTTGATTTTACGAGTTGGTTTGGTCATTCAAAAACACACAAAACCAGAAGCATGACAAATCAGTCATGTTCTGTCCTTTACAAACTTCAACTGCTGTTCTAAGGGTTTTTGGGGTACCAAATCAGCCCATACAATTTTGGAATAAGTTAGACACATACTTGGGTATCATACCTCAATACATACCAAGTTTCAAATCAATAAAAGCTCATCTATTGCAACAAACTGATCAAGTTCAGCAACAATACATTTCCATAAATCCCAACCTTGCACACTTTTCTCCATTTTGGCTACCATCTCAATTAGCACTTTTCATTAGGTTAAGCATTACCATTCAACATTTGCTAATCCATTTCCCTCCTCTACTAATACCATAAATATGAAGTTTATATAGATGAACTCTTCCTAACTCATTTTCACACATAAATCACACATTGCTTATTTAAATTAGAAATTTCAGCTTAGGGTGAGTGTATTCATGGTAATAACTCATACAAACACAAGTGTATTACTAACCCTCTCTCTTGTTCAGCATTTAAAACAATTAAACCTTACAAAGGGGAGTAAAACATTAGAAAATATATTAGAAAAGAGAGTTTATGTTGTTGGTCCTTTACCTCTTGGCTGCTCTTCTCTATTTTCCTCTTCTTCTTCCTCCTCCACATGGATTCTCCTACTGGTTTATGGAAGCAACTGTGAGTCATGACCATGGCAGCTGCATCACGGCCAAGAACCAACCACATCGACAGTTGAGGAAGAGAAATGATGAGATCAGTGAATTTCTTCTCCATCATCACTTTTCTCTCCCTCTCTCTCAGGGTTTTGTTCTCAGCATCAAGGGGCAGGGGAAAGGTCTAAGGGAGAAAGAGGAGGGAGGGAAGAATCTTCTCCTGCATGGTAGTGGCTGGCGGTGGCCACCACAGTGACCTCTCTTCCTCCCACTCTCTCAATTTCCCTCTTTTCTTTATTGGTTTTACTTCCTTCTCACTTCTTTCTTTTCTCCTTCGTGAAATCAGATGAAAAGAAAAAAAATTGGGGCTCAAATGTGTTGGCTGCCCTACATCCAAGGCTGGAGAATTAAACATGTGTCTTCATCTCAAGTGCCCCACTCCCTTTGGCTTAAAACCTCATAAATCTACCACTTCTTTTTCTTAAGTCACTTGGGTCCTTGGGCTTTTCAATTAACATTTCTCAAATCACTTAAGGTCCAAAATTATTTTTATTTCTCCTTTGCTATACTTTCCTAAAAATTATTGTCATTAATTCAGTTAAGTCCCTTGTTGAAAATTTTCTTGGAAATTTCTCACAACAAAATTTAGAGATTCCAAGATTTTCATGCTTTCACAAAATTTCAAGTTTACCCCAAAATTTCACATATATGCATATAATAAGATTAACATATTTATCAAGTGAATTAAAATTCACGGGTATTACACTTTTACAAGAATAAAATGCAAGCTTAAAGACATTACTTGCTTCTTTATATGAAAATTATCCATGTTGTAAATGTGCAAAATTGGAAAAAGAGAATGAGGATTTGAAAAACAGTCTTGCACAATTTACAAAAGGAAGAGACAACTTCAACATATTACTTGGACATCAAAGATGCATATTTGACAAGGCCAGATTGGGATATAAATCCAAATCTAGTAAAAAATACTACAAGAACTTCTTTGTTCTAGTAACAATGTCAAGCAGCCCCTTCAACACTTGTTTTCATTATGGTTTGAAAGGACATAATTCTCATTCTTGTTGGTACAAGAAAAACTCCCTATGGGAAGAAAAAAAAATGGGTACCAAAGGGAACATCTAACCAAAAAGGACCCAAATAAATTTGGGTACCTAAAAAGAAAACTTGATCTTGTCTTGTAGGTGTGCCTTAAGGCAAAGAGTGTGAAGTCGTATTTGGATAGTGGTTGCTCAAAACACAAGATTGGTGACCAATCCAAATTCCTATCCTTGACTCCAAGAGGAGGCAAAGTGAACTTTAGAGGAAACAACAAAGATTTGATTAGGGGTGTAGGTAAGGATGGTAAGAACTCTTCAACTTCTATTGAAAACGTTTTATTTGTTAAAGGCCTCAACCATAATTTGCTTAGTATAATTAACTATGTTACAAAGGCTTTGTTGAAAAGGATAAGCCTTATGATGTTTGTCAAATGAGGAAGCAAGTTAAAAGCTCTTTTAAGGCTAAAGACATTGTTTCTACTACAAAGCCTTTGCAATTGCTCCATATGGACCTTGTAGGACCATCTAGGATAAAGAGCCTTAGAGGCAACTCCTATTTGCTAGTTGTTGTGGCTGACTGCTCTAGGTACACATGAACTTTATTCCTAGCTCATAAAGATCAAGCTTTTAAATATTTTCTAAAACTTGCATAGTTTATTCAAAATAAAAAAGCTTGACCATTGTGAGAATTTGGAGTGATCATGGTGGAGAATTTGATAACCATGATTTCATGGAATTTTGTGATGAAAATGGCATTGAGCATAACTTCTCATCTCTTCGAACTCCTCAACAAAATTGTGTTGTTGAAAGGAAAAATAGGACTCTAGAAGAAATGGCTAGAACTATACTTAATGAAGGGAAACTTCCTCAATATTTTTGGGTGGATGTAGTTAATATCGCTTGTTATGTAATGAATAGAGCCTTGATAAGGCCTATCTCAAAGAAAACTCCATATGAACTATATAGAGGAAGAAAGCCCAACATTTCCTATCTCTATGTGTTTGGTTGCAAATACTTTGTGTTAAACAATGGAAAACAAAATTTAGGAAAATTTAATGCCAAAGCCAATGAAGCAATTTTTATTGGTTACTCTAACACTAGTAAAGCATATAGAGTTGATAACAAAAGAACACTAGTTGTTGAAAAGTCTATCCATGTTGTTTTTTATGAATCTAACCCTTCCCTCAAAGATTGTGATAATAACATGAAGTGTTACATTACTTCAGAGACTTATCCTTGAATGACAAAATTGGATGTAATACTCGTGAATTTTAATTCACTCGGTGAATGTGTAAACTTATTATATGCTTATATGTGAAACGTTGGGGTTTATTTGAAAGTTAGTGAAACCATAAAAATATTGGAATCTCTAATTTTCGTTATGAGAAATTTCCAAATAAATCCTCAATAAAGGACTTAACTAAAAGAAATGGTAATAATTTTCAAGACTTGTTTGAAACTGTTAGATAAAGTGAAGCCCTTGGAATTATTTGGGAAAGTATGTCAAGGGAGAAAAAAAAAGTAAATTTGGACCTTGAGAATGATTTGAGAATTATTTTCAGAAAATTATAATGACTCGAGTGAATTAAATGAAATAGAGGTGGTGGTTTTATGAGAATTGAGCTAAAAGTAAGTGGGGCACATGAGATGAAGACACTTGTAGTGCTCTCATCCATTAGATGAGATTCTCTTCTCCTAGAAGCCAATTAGGGCTCATCAGACAAAAGGAAAAATAAAGGGGAAAGAGAAGGGAGAGAAGCCGAGAGAGAAAAGAAAAAAGATGAGAATGAAGAACCACTGTGGCTTCCATAGTGTTCTGGCTATTTTCTCACTGATGACCACCTCCCCTACCTTCTCGATCTTTTCTATCCTACACGAAAGTAGAGCTGGCCATGATTAAGAGGAATAGAGATGTGAACACATGGCTATTTGCTGTGCTGCCTCTCGCCTTCTCCATAATTCTCGTCGGTTAGGCTGTTAAAGGAGAGAATACACACCAACAATGGTGGAAAACAGTAGAGGGAAGCTATCACGACCCTCAAGATGGGCACGTGACTAGCATGGTAACTGGGGAAGGGTTGTTCCCAGACCAAAAGCCTGCTACTTAGGTTACAACAACTTAGAGAAACTTTCTAACACAGATACATAACCATCACTATAAATACCAATAAAGCAAGACCTAGGATGCTTACAAAGCTACAGAGCATACCTGAACATAAGGACAAGGAAGGGGACTACCTTGTCACAGAGACATGGGAAAGTCACATTCCAAAGTATCTCGAGCTAAAACACCCTTTAACCTGCAAGGGTAAAACATAACAAAGAAAGGTGAGTATAGGCATACTCAGTAAGAACCATTAATCTTACCCACACTTCAATAATAAGTTCCCTGACATGCTATCACATCCTAAGATTGACCACGTGACCAGCACGGATGGCATGACACCCATACCACCACAAGCCTATTATTTCATCAACTAACCCAGACAAGATACATATAAAACCTAGATGGCCTACCCGATTACAGAGCAATACTAAAAGTTGACTTAGAAAATGAAAAGCAAATACCTTACCCTGGACAAAGGGGAGGCATCCTTACTACTCGAACCGTCGAACTGAAATGTCTCAGAACCTAACACTGTGAGGGGATGAGTCTAATCCAAACGACTCATTGATACAACTCTACCTAGTATAAAATACATTCGTATGAATTTAAAAACAATTAAAGACATCAAAATTAGTGAAATACAGACAAAAAGTGTGCATAAGCACCCTACAAAATATCCTAGCAATTCCTTCCACCCCAAAAGTGTGTGTATATATATATGTAAATGTATATAATCATAATGCATCAAGATTCAATACCTTGATTTCACACTTATCAACCATGATCTATTTCTACCGCTCCACATGCCCTTGATTTCTCGGTATCATCATTTCCACACATCTCATACATATGCATGTCAAATATACACATAAATATGTATTTACTGTTCCAAATATCTTTTTATAGTCATTTAAAAACATAGTAACCACATATAATAATACTTTAGCAATTTAGGGGATAAAATATAATTACGTATAATTCTTTTTCCTTGTGCCTCCGATAAGTCTCCGTATGTGCCAGTACTTGGCACCATCTTATCCAGACTTCATGTGCCCATTCGATGTGTGCCAATACTTGGTACCCTATTGACCATACAATGTATACCAGTACTCAGCATCATATATTTCATCACAAAGTATCACCGAACCATAATATCCAGAAAATAATACCCCATGAAGAAAATGCAAGAAAAAAATTTAAGACACACTAACTTTCAAGATCTAAATTGAATCCAATACATATCCAATCACAACCATGAGAAACATACCATAAAGAAATATTCACACCAAGATTTTGAAGCAAATCAGGATAATAAAATTTCCAACTTTGACAAACTAGGCCAATTAAATTTATAATCATACACCTAACCATGAACTCAATATGGCCAAGTAGGAATAAACTAAGGATTCTTCTTTACTATAAAAATTATGTCAACTATCAATGAAAGGGAAGAGATCTTTCAATGTAAAAGTGCAACCCAATTTAATTAGGTTTAATTATTAGAACATTCGATACATTAGATACAACATAAGTACCCCTTACCTTTAGCACAAGAAAAATAATACTATAAATTCATTATCTTAACAAGGTTCTATAATTACTTAGATTCATAAATCTAAGGATATATACAAATACAGTGATTTCCAACTTAGAGGGCATACCACCCACAAATTTAGTTTCTTGTAATTCTCCAATTAATTTAACTAACCACAATATCATTATTTCACTCAAGAAGTAATGCAACAAAAGCTGTCATCCTACAATCTTGATTCCTCTACATGACAATGTTCATAAGTTATAAATTATACTCTTTTTATTGCTTATCCCTTGATCTCTTGAGTCTAGGAAAGAAGTTTCATGACTACTTCAGCATCACATATTGACCACATAGTTTATTCAACTATAATATTTATCATCTACATGGTTTATGCAAAATATGGAGGCTAGTGGTACTCTTGTATTATAGGGATACCTATCTCAATATCACATATTGCCCCATTCCATAACTCTATAGCAATCTCTTCCAAAAATTTTGGATATAAAGAAGTCTTCACAAAATTTGAAAATGAGTAAGTGTACATATACGTGTGCTCGTAGTGTTAGTTTACCAGTTAACTAGACTTCTTATATGCTACACGGTCTTAATCGATTTATAGTACCATAGAAAGGTGTGATAAAATTTATGTGTAGGCATATATGTAGGTTTTCCCTCAACTCCAATTAATAAGTGAAAATGAATCCACATGAATATGCACGCTCCCTAGGTACCTTCTTACATGTTTTCACACACAATCAACAACATCATACAATAGTACAATTTGCACTTATTAACTTACTGGCATGGCCTTAGGTCTAAATCCATGCAACAAGTACTCATATATTCATGACACAACTACAATACCTACCATTACACATGAACAAGGCATTTAATATATATTTTTATGAAAAATATTGATTTTATAAAATGTTCCTAGCATATATCATCTTTTATGCTACCTCAATCCAATTTCACACTCACAATGGAATTCACCCAAGCATACCTCACAGGCAAGGGGTTTTAATACATTTGCATTCTCATATTCACATTGTCATAGCAAGACAATTTATTTTAGTCACTAATTATGCTAGGGAAATAGAATAAGGAAAAATAAACAAGAGCAAGGTAGAGAAATCCCTCACTTATTCTTTAAGCTATGCAATCTACCTCCAACATCAGTGTTTTAATGCATAAATGATGTCCAATTCCTTTGGAGGTGTATCCTAGAGTTTAGAGAAGGAAAACATATGAGAAACGATGAGCAAAATAGCCATGGAAGTCCCCCACAGTTGCCGTAGCGATGGTTCCATCATTGTAGCGAGAGAGCCTAACAAAATGCAGCCATTCTGCTCTATCGCCTAAGCGACGGATCCCATTGATTAGGTGATGACTTGACAGTAGCCATACCTTGATTCACGGTTTTCATCCTCGTCTCAGATTTCCTTGGTACCCAACTCGATTCTTGACCAAAATCTATGATTTTTGGTTCTAAATCACACTTCTAATCATAAGGAAATATCCCTAAACAAGAAAATCAAATTACAAACAAGATTTACCCATCAATCCCTCAATTTTTCCAACAAAAACTGAACTTTTTCTAAAAATTCTGATATAGAGTTTAATCCGTCAAAAATCTATCTTCAACCATGATTTTCAACAAATTTCTTATTCCAAACTCATCAGTGGTCAAGGAAGAACATTAAGAAACAAATCACAAGCCAAAACACTTCCATTTGAGACCCATTTCAATTTCACCACACCACAAATCCAAAAATATGTAGTAAAGAAAGAAAAAAACCAAACTCACCTTAATCCATGGTGCTCCAACGAAATCCAGCCATCAGAAGGTTGAGTCCATGGCAGAGGAAGGTGGTCAAATGTTTAGGGTGATGGTCTTGGTAGGACAATGATAGAAGAAGAAGAAGAAGAAGGAAGGGGAGAGGAGTTTTCATGAGAGAGATAGAGAGATGAGATGAGAATGAGGGTGCTGATAGGTTTTAGGTTTAAGTGTGGAAGAGTATTTTCAAAAATTGTACTTTGGCCCTTTATTTAATCTTTTCTCAAATATTATAACTTGGCCCTTCCCTAATTCCTTCATGAAGTCAAGGGGGCTTAAATGCAAAATCAAATAATTTCTCCAATCTACTTAATTAAATTATTTCCTTTTTAAAATACTCCCCACACTTAGCAAATTTCATTTCACATTCTGTTTAATCCCCCAAAACTCCTATTTTTCCAAAATTGTAATTTTTACCCTAAAAATTTATATTCTTCCACCTAGGTTCTTCTCTTAAATTATTGAACGAAAAAATTAAATTTCTCTAACTCATCACACATCTATTTTCCTTTTAAGTATGCGAAATTTTTTTTTTGTGCATTTCCATTTCCATACAGATATCTCACCAACAGTAACACCTGAAAACCTAGGATGTTACATATGCTTGTTGGAAAAACATTCCACAAAGGGACAATTTTATGTTTATTGCCTTGTAAATTCAGAAACTAGCCTCTTATCATCTAAGCATTTGCCCGTAGGCCTCTGACCTTAGTCAACATCATTCATCAATCCATTAGGCATCAACATACATTACATAATATGTGTTTGGAACCTACATTCTGCATAAGTCTAAACCATATCATAACTTATTACAATAGTTCGTTGGTAGCCAACGAGACATTTATATGACTTAGGGAGTGCAATGCATCCCACGTTAGTTCTACTTCACATCATTATTGTTTAAATGATAGTTTTTCTCATTTGATTCGTTAAAGCATCATAGGTTTGTAGTTATAACCTTGATCTCATAAAACACATTTACTTATGCAAGTTGTTCCATTCAAATATAAAAGATGTTATACGAAAGAACATGCAATTTTTTTTTTATATTAACATAACTCACATGCCTATTATGCAAACGGCTACTCAAATTTATCGAGATTTATGTACTTAACACATGCGATATAATTATGGGCCATTTCGTACTAAGGCACACTAATGTGTGAAATTTTATGCTAAGATACTGCCTCACATCATCTCATGCATCATTTATACATTATACCAGTGATCATAATATATGCATTTATGATACCTAATATTTTTCAAGCCAGTGGTACATCGTGAGGTAAAATAAAATCATAATTCAGCTCATGTCAAATATAAGACTTTAAATGAAATTTTTCTCAAATTAAAAGCATATTCATCACATCACATATACCTAGCAAACAAGCTCACTTAATCGGGTAGCTATGGGCCATTTCCAAAACCGGCTTTGAAATCCCACCAAGCCCTTTCGAGAACTCATGGGTTACTAGGGAAGTCATCCTACCAAGCCCTTTTGCTACTGAGGTCACTATGAACCAGTGACTCACTAAGCCCTTTCGCTACTAGGATCGTTGTGGGCACTTATCAACCTAGACCCTTATCTCACCATGGTAATGGACTTGCAGGAAATTAATCAACCACAACATAAAAGCTCATGCAGCACAATTGTGAGCAAAAAGAAACACAAGCAATACTCAAATCATCAAGCATAATGCATCTATCATCACTCAACAAGTATGTCTTAAATCATTTACAATTTTGTATAGGTACATGTATCCATGTATCACCACATATAATTGTCCTAAGTACATACAATGGCAACTAGGATAAATGGCAATGTTTCATAATTTCACATATAGAATGATTTACAAAAGGGAAAAGGAACATTTCTAAAGACTAAACATCTAACACATAGCATCAACAATATTTCATATGATAATGAGCTATGCATCCACATTATGTATCTCATCACATCATACTTAGCCAAGACTCGATGTAACTACATACCATTTCACTAGATAGGAATCACTGAACAAAAATACATAAAAATCATGTTTTAGGTTATGATTATGTTCATAAGGGTATAAAGTACTTAACTTAAAGGTAATCCTCTTAACACTATTTAAGTCCCTTAAAAAACCATGTTTATTCCACTTAGGACTGAAATTTGGATTCCCACATTCCAGAATGTTTTGGTCAAAATCCATAGATCGAAAGTTCATGAATTTTGGTAATAAACATCCTTAACATGTCTCAAATCTTAGATAAAAATTTTAGAAGGAAATAACAACATTTACCTATTCAAAACCACTATTTTGCAACTGCTACCTAGGCTACCTCTACAACATAAGGGTCTTAGTTGTACAAGCCATTGACCCACTCAGTTAGCTCTAAACCCCACAAAATTTAGTGGACATGTACTTTAGTGTTATAAAGTCCTTCCATAAAAATTTCAAGGTCAAACTTGACCATTTGGTTTATCTAACATAGCACTAAGTAAAACTTGGTCAGATTCATACAAATTCTGAGATAGGTTCTATCTCTCTAATATTTGACCTAGCAATGGTTTTCCAAACACTAAGAAAATATCTAGATCATATCTACATATGTCAAGTAATACCTCATAAAAATTTCAAATCCATATAAGCTTATTTCATGCTACAATCAACTCAAAACATCATCAATAATATAGCTAGCAAATATGCTTCCAAACATTTTTGACCTTCAGTCACTCTATTAATCATAAAACATAAAAAGTAAAAAATCTTTTGAGTGAAACTTATTCCATTAGAAACTAGATTCGAAGATCTTTTCAACAATATATAGGTTGCTAAAAACGGAGCTCAAACGAGAGAGTTATGACAATTTCAATCATGCTAATGTTTGTAGCCTAGGCTGGCGCCTCGAAATATTCCTTTCGACCTCATGGGCACCCAAGACTGGATAAGATCTGCCATAGCCATGAAAATGCACAAAAAATGTGACCATTTAATCCCTTAAACATCCTAAAGCACAATCTCATCAATATAGGTCATCAAGCTCTTGTTTTTAGCATTTAAAAACATCTTAAAAGATCAATTTCAACATTGAATCAAGATTATCATCAAAATCATTTAAGATTATCTATGTTCTTCCCTAAAGTTCCTAAATTTCATTCTTCCTCTTCATGTGATTCTATCCATGTTTTCTTTAAATTTCCAGGTTCTTAATTCATTTTAAAAGCATGGATGGAGAAACAAATTATGTCAAGAACCTACCTCAAATTTCATAGTTCTTAGAATTCCCAACCTAGGGTTTCCTGTAAGAATTCAAGAAGAGAATAGGGCTTGGTTCTTAACTTAAAGAGATGATTTTGGTGAACGGAGAAGTGGCTGGTGGTAGTGGTCACCGAAAAAGAAAGTGAAGACATTGATAGAGCTTCATGGTCGTGGAGGAGGAAGAAATTAGGAGAAGGAGAAAAGAGAGAAGGAGGGATGGGAGAGAGAGACTATGAAGTGGCATGAAGGAATATGTGAGATTATTTGATGTGTAGTGTATATATCTTAGAGAGTAGGGCCCACCTTTCCTTTCATTTTGGTCCTCCTAAGGAAATAACTTCCACAAGGACTGTAAAAGGATTGTGGGTATTCTCTTTAAGTCAACTAGTAACCCACACCACAATAAAACACAACACTTAAACACCAATATTCATCTCATACCACATTTTATCAAAACTTCAAATTTTATATTTTGTTTACTTTGGTCCCTCTTAAAGTCCCATACACTACCGTGCTCCCATTTTCACCATTTTGGAGACATGACTTTGCAACCTACCTTCTCCAAATCCTTCTCTTCCCAAGGACCCTTACTTAAGCCCATCTAATGGGATTGCTTAACATTTTCCTTTCCTTTCACTTTAATCCCTTTTTTTCTTGTTACTTAAGCAGTTTACTTAAAACATACATTTATTCATAAATAATACCTCAGGTGTTATAGAAGCAACTCAGAAATTGGAGCTGCCCTTCATAGCAGTTTAAGGCTGAGTGGCTTGATGGCAGTGTAGAGAAAGGAAAAACAGAGCATCTAGAGGTAAGGGGACAAATCTTATAAATCTACTCTATAAGAAATTTTTGATTTGGAACCTTATTGTGTTGAACAATTATATTGGTGCTGGATAGAGAGATTTAACAATATATATGTGTCTGTGCTAGTTGACAACTAAGAGTGTATATATATGTAGGTTGATGTGAGTCACTACTAGAGAATATATGTATATATTAAGCATGAAAATTTTGAATTGAGTCATCAAAGTATGGGAAATATGTGAGGGTAAGGTTGAGGAAGTTTATCCATATACTTAAGTAAAAACTTGGGATGTATGACATTGGTAGTGGAAAAAAGTGGCTGAAAATTTGTAGGAAGAATAAGGATTAAGCCAATGCTATATTATTTTGAATTGGTAGCCAAATTTTAGAAAATGTGAAAGGTCAGGAATTTTGGAATTGAAATTGCTCATATGTTTGCTGTCATTTGTTACTACCTTTAAAGTTATGCTCTGTTTGAGTCATAAAATGAGCTTCAATTGGCTTGAAATTTGGTATATCAGTTGTGCTATGTCAAAGTAAGTGCTTATTGAGATTTATTAGAATTTAACCTAAACACACTGAAATAATGTTGTTGCCATATTTAAGATAGTTTCACTGTGAAGGTACTTTGTGAGACAAAAATATATCTAAATCAACTCCTTCTGGCTTGAAATTTTTATGGATGGATGTCATAATAGTAAAGTATAAGCCTACCAAGTTTCATGGAATTTTGAGTTGATTTAGTAGGTCAAGGGCTTGCAAAACCAAGACCCTCATACTATAGAGGCAATCTAGGCAGTAGTGGGAAAACCGTGGTTTTGAAGGGGCAAATTAAATTATTTCTTTATGAATTTTTATCTAAGATTTTAGACATACTAGGAATGTTGCCTACCAAATTTTATGAATTTTGGACTTGTGATGGCTGCCTAGTAAATTCACAAAGTCCAGAGTTCAAAATCTAGTCTTAAATAGAGCATGTGTGGTTATATGGAGAAGTTTAATTGGTATAAGGGGGACTTACCTCTAAGCTAATTTTGACACATAAGGAAATATTCTCATGGCTTTTAATTCCTTAGTAGGCTCATTCAATGATGTTTTAAGTGGACACATTAAGTCTAACAAAGCAAGAAAATGATCTTAATGGAAATACCTTTTCTCTTCAAATTTGAAATGCAAATTCTAAAGTACATTAATGTTTTATTAAGATAGGAGCCTTGAAAATGTACGGGATTGTAATCATTGCTCCAGAATGAGTAGGAATGACTTGTTTAAATATGAGGATGTAATATATTCAAGTTAAGGAGAATAACGATTAATTATGATACTTGTGTGATTTTATATAAATATTCATGCTTTCTCATGAATATAGATGTGAAAGGTGAAATTCTAAATATGTGTATATGCGTATATATATATATTCATATGTTAATTGAATTGCAAGGAAGCTTGAGAAGTGAGCATGTACACATAATTCTTTTATCGTTTTGGAAATATGAAAAAGGAATATGTAGGCATATATACCATCTTGTAAGATATTTACTTGGGAGTTTGGTTTGTCAAATATATGTATATACATATACATACACATTTATGCACCTGATCTTGTAATAGAAGAAGGAAGTTATAGTTCCTCTATATGTTGATTTCATTGTGATGTAATGAAATTTCATCTAGAATATATATGAAATCCTAAAAGTGTGAGGGACCAGCTTTATCTCCTTATATCATGTGTATTTTAATAGTTAATCATACACTTTTAATTCTTCAAATTTATTGGCTTGATGAATTCTATTGGTGATATTTTCATTGCACTTTGTAAACCCTATATAATGGAGACCCTAGTGGTTGCAAAAATTGGAAACATATTATCTTTCTTGGTTTGTATGTGAAATATGTGTGTGATGGATAGGTTTTATTTATTGATGATTGGAAGCAATTATAATTATAAGAAATGGGATGAAAGCATGTGTGGCCCTTTTTAACAAGATTCCTCGGTCGCTTGTGACACTACACTGTGAAGAATTCTTGATTTATATCAACATGGGAAAGTGGTTGGTGATGGTGCTACTTGACCCATTTATGGGGAAAAAATATGTGAAATGTTTATATCAATATGGGTAAGTGGTTGGTGATGGTAATGTGAAATGTTTATATCAATATGTGAAATGTTTATATCATATGGTTAATTATGTGAGTATTGGATAATTGGTGATAACTGGTGAACTTGTGTTTATGTGAACTTCACAGAACCGTGTGGAAGTTTGTTGGCTATATTGAATTGTTAAAGTGGTATCTCATTGGTTGTTTATACTTATGCTAAATGTAAGTCATGTGTGGACCACGAGTGTCGTGTGAGCTAGTGGCATCGGTGGGATTCTTCTTTGGTATTACTCCCATGAGGGGTACCTGGTTTGTATTTGATTCAAAAATGTTGTTTCCTCCTTACTGAGTTTTATGCTCACTCCCTCTCTTTGCACCCCTTGCAGGTTTATTGAATTGTTAGTGAGAGTAGCGATGTTTTTGGGTTTGTTTTCCTCTATCTCAGAATGCTAGTATGTCTAATAGTTGGGTGTCTGAGTCGCTCTGTAGTTAGATAGAACACCTATGAATTTTATGTTAGGTGTGAAATTGATCAAAAGTGTTATCTTCATGTCTTTAATTATTATTTATGCATGATTATTCCTGAAATAGATATTTTTACTATATTAAGGGTATCTCTTGAAATTAATTCAAAGGTAGATGTAAATGACTATTTTATGTTGGAATTAAAAATCTCTGTTTTATAATTATTGTGGTATGATGGTTGTATGTTGTTATGCTTATAGGGTGGATGAAGTCCACCATCATGCCAGTCATGTTTTGGAGATGGGACGTGACAGTGGAGAAGAAACAAGAAATAACACCAAAAGAAGATGACGATCATGAAGAAGGTGCTAACTTGCCACAAGAATAAGAGAAGCCTTAAGAAGAAGAAAACCCAAAAGAATAGGAGAACCACAAGAGGAAGAACCACCAAGCAACCATGATGATCTTCCAAAGGATTGGAGGTATGCTAAAAGTCATCCCAAGGAGCTCATCATTAGAGATGCCTCACAAATGGTAACTACTCGAAACTCCCTAAGGAATGTTTGTAACCACCTAGCCTTCCTTTCTCAAGTTGAACAAAAAAATATTGATAATGCAATTATAGATGAATATTGGGTCTTGGCTATGCAAGAAGAACTAAATCAATTTGAAAGATGCCAAGTTTGGGAATTGGTTCCTAGAACCAATGATCATCCAATAATTGTCACCAAATAGGTTTTTAGAAATAAATTTGATGAAAATGGAGTTGTGGTTAGAAACAAAGCTAGACTAGTTGCAAAAGGTTATAATTAAAAAGAAGGCATTGATTATGATGAAACTTTTGCATCTGTATCTAGACTTGAAGCTATTAGAATGTTATTGACATTTGCATGCATAAAGGATTTCAAATTATTTCAGATGGATGTGAAAAATGCTTTTTTGAATGGCTATATCATGGAGGAAGTTTATTTTGAATAACCTCCCAGTTTTGAAAATCATGATAAGCCAAATCATGTGTTCATATTGAAAAAGGCTGTATATGGTCTCAAACAAGCTCCTAGAGCTTGGTATGAGAGATTAAGCTCATTCCTTTTAAACAATAGTATTTCAAGAGGAAAGGTTGATACAACCTTGTTTTTCAAAAAAGGAAAAGCATGATTTAATCATATTGCAAATTTATTTTGATGACATAATATTTGGTGTTACTAATGAAAAATTATGCAAAAAGTTTGCTGAAATCATGCAATGAAAATTTGAGATGTCTATGATGTGTAAACTCAACTTCTTTCTTGGGCTCTAAATCTAGCAAATGAATGATGGAATCTTTGTGAGCCAAACCAAGTATGCCAAGGAGTTGCTCAAGAAGTTTGGCATGGAAAATGCAAAACCAATAGACACACCTATGAGCACTTCAACAAACTTGGACAAGGATGAAAAGGGTCAACCTTTTGACATAACAAAATATAGAGCTATGATTGGCTCTCCTTTGTACTTAACTACAAGTAGATCCAATATTATGTTTAGTGTTTGCCTGTGTGCAAGTTTTCAAACTAGCCATAAGGAATCTCATGTTAAAGCTGTAAAAAGAATTTTTAGATACTTGGTTGACACATCTCAAATGGGTTTATAGTTTTCAAAAGGATCCTCGAGCTTTTTAATTAGATAGTCATATGTGGATTTTATGGGTAGCAAAACCGATAGAAAGAGTACAAGTGGAACTTGTCAATTCTTTAGTAATTCTCTAGCCTCTTGGTTTAGTAAAAAGTAAAATAGTGTTGCTTTATCCACTGCTGAAGCTAAATATATTGCAGTTGGGAGTTATTGTGCTCAAATCTTGTGGATGAAACAATAACTTGAGGATGTTGGTGTGTTTCTTGAAAATAAATCCATTAGGTGTGATAATACAAGTGCCTTAACAAAAAATCCTGTCATGCACTTTATAACTAATCATATTGAAATAAGACATCATTTTATAAGGAGAGAACTTGGGATGGTTAATCGAAACGAACTATAAATTGTTTTCCCATTGAATGTGCTTTAAATTTTATCTTTAATCATTGAATTACATTATTAACTTAAGCATCGAAGTGTCTATTAAAGTGATTTACAGGTTCTCTTTGATCCTCAAAAACTCCTCTAAAACACTTTTTTCTCTTAGCTTAAGAAAAATCAAAATTACAGCTCTTCTGCAGCTGCCATTTGACTACCTGAAAGCTACTAGTGCTCTTGAAACTTTTTGTGCACATATGAACCAGAAATTGTCTGATTATATGTTGTTAAAAGGAATTTCTGTAAATTGAATTGTATGATCATTTTTCAATTAAAAGGACTCTAAAACTTAGGTTTAGAATCTCTTAAGGCTAATTTCTTAGGTTTCGTATGGTCATGAGATATGATTTAGGCGTTTTCTTGATGCATTTGAGCCTTTAGGTCATTCCCTAATTCGGGAACATGACTGGCACAAAGGTGGACTTCATCCACCACCGTAAGCCTAACAACACTCATCAAATAATAAACTCCAAGATTTCCATTCCAACATAAAATGACAATTTATTTAAAAGACCACCTTGGTTTATGGACATCCTTTCCATAACAACATTGACCATTCCAAGAAATAATTAAAGCGTAAACGGTATTCAAAACATATATATATACATCACAAACCAATCCACTTCACTAGCAACACAGGATTTCTGAGTGTTCTATCTAACTATAGAGCGACTCATAACCTCATTCCCACAACTAGACTACCCATCCAATGTTAAAGGGTCATGGGTTCAGAGGCTCTGCTAAGAGGCTTATAAGATACTCAGAGACTTGCAAGGGTACATAAAAGAGTGATCATAAAGGTATTTAGTGAGAGCCAAAACAATCAATAGAAATAAAGCCGAATCATGTACCGCTCACAAAGGTAGGAACAAAGATGGCCCTACCCTCCACATTAGACCTGTTCCATATGTATAACCAAAACATGCATTGTACAGCACTAAGTTACCACAACTACACCACATATATGTTTAATGCAAATATGTTTACATATACTAACCAACACATAAGCATTTCTATAGCTTTCAACACTATGCAACTCAACATCAAAAGACTAATGTCATCCATTATAGGAGTTAAACTATATCACCACATGATAGAATTTATTCTCGTTACAAGGACTCTCTTATTATTCCACATAATAAGGATTCTAATCCATCATCATTCTCATAATTAGGAGGGCCACATAGGCTCTTTATTATGTTCATATCTCTCATAGTGAAGAAGGCCACACAAGCTTCTCATTATATTCCCAATATACCGTAGTTGAATGGACCACACAGGATCCCTATTAGGTTTTCATCAATTACCATAATTGAGAAGGTCACACAAGCTTCTCACTAGTTTGTCATCATTTTCCTTATACACATAGGTCATGATCTTAGAAGGTCCTTGTAACACCCCAGGTGTTACTATGCCATTAAAAAGGGTATAATTATAGGGATGAAAATTTTTTCACAAACCAAGGAGTTCCAATTAGGGAAAAACAAAGAGTCCTAAGGTTTAATAAGGACTAAGACATGTCATGGGTTAAGTAAACTTGCAACGAAAGAGAAAAACATGGGTTATGGGTATCAAGAATATGTCTAAGACTATAATAGAAAGAAAGGAAATTATGAAATATTATCGAGAAAGGACCAACCAAGAACCCATAAAGAAGAATAAATTTTGAGGATGAGTTATGAGTCTTGAACCTCAAGGACGATGGGTTTGAGATTAAAGTAGAATTTGGGACACGAGAGGACTAAAGTGAATGAGTGCAGGATTTTGGCAACTTAGTGAAAATGAGGTGTGATGATATATCTTCATGATAGTGTAATCGGGTGCCCTTTTCATGATCAAAGTTGTTCCAATACTCTTTATAAGTTTTATTTAAATATTGTTCTCAAGAGGGACCAAAATGAAAAAGGAAGTAGTGGGCCTCACTTACACCTTAACATCAAAACATATATTCATTTTCTTTCCATTCATTTTATCTCCCCTCTCTCTCACAAAGTTGTCTCCCTCTCTTTGGCTATGCCTCTCAAGCCATCATTTCCAAGTTTTCGGTTATGTATCATCAGTGAAAGGGCGGACCTCCGATGAGCCACCGCACCGGAAAGGTTAGGAGATTAAGGTGAGTTCCTCATTTCCTTTTCTCTCCTTTGCATTTTTGGATTTGTGGAGTATGGGGATGAAAAGTTGGTTTAAGGATGAAATTTGAAGCTTGTTTAAATTTTTAAAACCCTTTAAGATGATTGATAACAAGTTTAGAACCAAAAATGCATGAATATAGCATAGAAGAAGATGAATTTCGAGAAAAAGGTAAGATGAGAAGAAAGTAAGGGTTTTGATAGGGAAATTGATGATTCAAGACTAGAACCATGAAATATTCTTGGGGTTTTAGTGTTAAATTAATCCTAGGACAATAAGATAGAAACCACATTGAAGAAATCATGAAAATGGTGGGAAAATTGATGATTTTCGGGTTGAAAACACTAAAACCGAAGTTGGAGTTTGAAGAACAGTGGCGGGCGCCCAGTGTGCCAGCCTCCTGAAGTATGTTCATGTGTGGGTGTTTTTAACCTCTTCTCTTTCATCCTTGGATGTTGGTGTTAGAAAGTGTTTTGGAGCTTCTTGGGACATTTTGATACTCACATAACCACTTTTAAGGATAAGAATCTGATGAAGAAGCCTAAGCAAAGGTGAGGGAGCCTTACCTTATGTGTTTTATTTCCTTAAAACTTTGTATCTAGAGTAAAGGTAAATGTAATATGTGAGAATTGTAATAATGGATACTATGTTAAAAATCTTTATGCTTTCTCTTAAATAAAGTAACATATATTTGTCTGGAAATGATGATTGCAAGAAAGAATAAGAAGTCTTGAATTTTTGCACAAGTGAGTAAATCCTCCTTATGGTGAATATGGTTGGTGTATCATTGAGTATAAAGAATAAATGTATGATTACATGGGTAGACTCATGAGAATATATTCATAGTATATACATAGATATGCATATATATGTGTATAAAAGCTAAACTATGTTAGTATGTACAAGATATAGTTATATATATATACTAATATAATGCAAATACATCAAAGTATGCAACAATGCAATTTCATTGAAATTGTAAGCCCATCTATGTGCATATATATATGATAAAAGATTAAGTATCCTATTAGAATTGAATATGCATGAACATAAGTTAGATATTTAATCAATTCTAAAGCACATAAGTTGCTTAATAACATTATTCAATGGATATGATGATGTTGCATATCATATATATATGTGCTGGTTGATGTTCACGAAAGTACTGCCTAAGCTTTCATGATGCGATTGATTCATTTCCTGCAATCCTATGGCCATGGTGAGAAGCTAGGTTTAGTAAGACTCACAGTGACATAGGTAGCGAGAATGGTGTGACTGGACTTTGGTCCACAATGCCATCGTTAGCGAAAGGGCTTAGTGGGTTAAGTTTCCCTAGTGACTCGATATTTCTCGACCTGGCTTGGTGGGTTACCGAAGCTGATTATGGTGATGGCTCATAGCAACCCAATCGACTAAGCATGTTTAACAATTATATGACTTGTTAAGATCATGATTATAATGTCGTGATATACACTTAAATTCTTTTAGTTGACATGTTTACAAGTATGATTCTAATGTTAGTAATTGCAAGTAGAGTTCTAGCTTATGATGAGATGAGATAGATAAGCAATATTGATAACTAGTTGACAACCTATGAACATGTATTTATAGGAATTATATACACACATTTTAAGTTGTCCCATGCCTAAGAGAGATATATATATATATATATATATATCTAGAAGAGCTTTAGTTATTCATCTTCACCTATGTATTTCTCATATTATTTTGTTTCTTTATATCTTATTTTATGCATGGTAATATATATATATATATATATATATTGTTGTATGTGTATGCTACGGTAGGATTATTTTTAGTGAGTCAAGTGGTTAGACTCACCCCCTCACAATTTCAGGTGTAACAAACTATAAGACCGAAGACGTACAAGCCAAGAGTACCGTCCTGTCGTTCGGGTAAGGTGTAGTACCTTAGAGTCTTTTTTAATTATCTTAGTTGAGCTTTGTAATTGAGTAGGCCATGCTATGATGTGTACTCACGTAAGAGATAGTAGGAACTAGCACAAAGTTATGAGATGTAATTATAATCATGAATGAATTATAAAGCTATTATTTAATTAAATGCTAGTCTATGAATGAAAAGGAAATTTAGTTAATTTCAGCTGCAAATTTAGTTTGCTTTTAATCTAAGGAAAGTTAATTAAATGAAAAGTTTATGAGTTCTAAGTAAAAGTTAGGCTTGCGGTGGTGCGGGCTAGGCATCGTCCAAGCTAGTCATGTGCCTGGTTTTGGATCGTGACAGTCCCATTGACTCCTCATGCATTCTCATTTCACAATATTATAGGGTCCCATCAACTCCTCATTCATTCTCATTTCCTTTAATAAAGAGGTCACACAAGCTGCTCTTAGCATAGCTAGTCATTCTAAGTGAGCCAATAGACTTCACATACCATATTGTTAGTCATAGTGGGAGAGGGCCATACGGCTCTTCGTACTACCACTAATCTATTGTAAATCAAAAGGCCATCTAGTCATTCCATATATTACATCACAATATTGCAATATTTACCATAATCAATGACTAGCTTAATACCAAAAAAATTCAATTTCAACATATATATCCATATTTATAAGATATCCATGGCAGCCGCAACAAAGACTTTTGTCTAACCAAGCAATCTAATGCACAATAATAAACAGGAGAATATTGTACCATTAATACCACAAAAATTAGTGGGTCTTATACTCGTCATCGATTAATGGGAAGACCACACAAGTTTCCCCTTGAATTGCATTACACACAATTCATCTATGAGTAGGGGGAAAATAATTAACATACACAACACCTCAACACTACTTCATAATGCAGAGTAAATTTCTCAACAAGGGAACTCATACTTCTCCTCCAGCAATCCCAACAAGGACATTTAAGTTTCACAAGAGAAGACACACTTCATCATTAGTTATTGCTTCATTAAATCTCCATTAATGCCATTTCCATATACAAAGCTTGTTTTCCACCTTGGAAAAAAGTTATAAAAAGGCCATTATGAATATAACAAGTAATAGTAAAGTTAACCCTTCATCCTCAAACTTTTACTATAGTATTTTCCTATTATAAGGTCATATGTTAGTACATCTCACCCCTTTAGCATAAGCCACCATGAATTCATTATCATTACCAAGTAATTATACGATTATCTCCTAAAGGTGAAAGTTATGTTATATCCTTTACTATCTCCCATGCTCTAAACCAACCAAGGCACATAGTATAATCCCTTATATGCCGACGTTTAAGATAAGGCAAGCAATGCAACCATAATAAATTCCCCAAGGATAAGATTCCTTTCACTTTTCCCATAATACTTTCAATTCAAGGTTATATATGTTGTTCTCAACAATAATCACATTTGCAAGTAAAGTAATAAATGTAAAAACTTAATTCACAACTCTAATTTTGTGAGGTAAGGCACTCACCTCGGGAATTTTGGGTTCTGAGGACCCACAAAAGCTAAGCAATGGTTGCCAAGATGTGTAGGATCACTCCCTACCAATTAAAGATGAAAAAGATGTTTAAAAAAACACATTTTATGTAAACACTGCCGCTTCAGCTACCAGATTCATCGTTGTAGAGATGATGGACAGAATGGAACATCTTTGTTGTAGAGGTTGTCGTTGTAGCAACTAGATCTGTTGTTGCAGTGACCAATTCTCTCCCTGTAGCAATAGAACCAGCAGATAAATCTGTTGCTCACCGCTGCAGTGTATAGTGGTGGTGCTACAACGATGGCCCCGACTCTGCGACACAAAAACACAATTTTTTAAAGTCCAAAGCCACCATTTGAAACCCTCAACCTCTATGGATTGACATAAAACCATAATAGGTGTTGTTATGTCATAAAAATCAAACCCAAACCCTCCCTATTTCTAAAAAATAAGTTTGGTCTTCCCAAATCCTTTCATATTTTCGTTTGATAAGGATGAAGAACACATATGACAGTAAAGAATCATTTCTCACCATCATCCCTCAATATATAGATCCCAAACTCTCTCAAACCATCAATTTTAAGTTACCAAAATGTTTTTAAAGCACCATGGGTGTCACACCCCATTTTGAGAACATGACTTGCACAGAGGTGAACTCTGTCCACCACTATAAGCCTAACCTCAAGCCATTAGCTTGCAGGAAAAATATAACATATAAGGGTTCCTTTCCAATCATAATGCAATAATTTAGTACATGAATAGAAATTTAATAATGAATATGATTATTATGATCCCTTTTTATAACCAGCACAAATTTCCTCAGTGTTCTATCTAACTACAAAGCGACTCAGACACTCAACTATTAGACATACCAACATTTTGAGATAGAGGAATGCAGACCTAGAAACTTTGCTATTCCTCATACGAAGACTTATCAACTATATGAGAAACCTGCAAGGGATGCAAAAGGAAGGGAATGAGCATAAAACTCAATAAGGAGAAAAGTAACCACAAAAAGAACACAAACTAGACACCCTTCATGAAAGTTGGACCATAGAAAGATCCCATACATCATCACTAATTCACACCACACAAGTGACTAACACGAAACCTACACTCAATATACAATAACACTGTTAAACAAGTTACAAGATAATTTAATCATAGATTTTATCATTGTCCACCATTCACAATGACGAGACATAGCATGAAATCTCAGCCACCAACATTAGGCTATTAGTAAGCACACACATTTATGATTTTAATATTGTCATTGTTCCAGGACATTTATAATAATAAAGTTGTCCACATTTTCAGGACATTTATAATAATATTGTCCACTATTCTAAGACATTTATAATAATACTGTCCACTGTTCCAGGACATTGATAATAATAAAGTTGTCCACTATTATAGGACATTTATAATATGCTATCCACCATTCCAGGACATTTATAATAATACTGTTCACTGTTCCAGGACATTTATAATAATAATACCCACTATTCCATGACATTTATAATAATAATGTTGTCCATCATTCCAGAACATTTATAATAATAAAGTTGTCCACCATTCTAGGACATTTTCAAGCATAAAAATGGATGAGTAAAACCATGATGATGCTTTTGCATTAAACATATTCATACTCATATAAGGATGGTTGATAACTCTCATCACACATCATTGCATACAATTACACCCTATGCAACTTACATATATACATATATATATGTGTATGTGTATATGTATATGCATATATATATATATATATATATATATAATCACATAAGAATGTTTAGGAACATAATGCACCAATATAATTAAGCCAAGATTTCATACATTTTAGCCCATTTCAAATGGAATCATCACTTGGCAAGTAAGGACAAATATGAAATAACTCTCTAGCATTTATATATCTATATATAATCACAAACAAGGGAGGATAGAAGCTCCCATACTTGCATGTAACCTACAACATAGTCATGACAACTCCCTTAGCACATATATATAATATATATATATATATATATATATATATATATATATATAATTGGCCCAAACATTAGGACGGGCAATAATTTGTACACACAAAATGATAACAAGAGACAAGAATAAAGTAATTTGCCATTCTTGTTCATACAAGAGTAAATAATTCACCTTCATAATTTACCAAGGATTTAACATTTGTAAAGTATCAAACGCTTTAGAATTGCATTTTAAATTGAAGAGAAAGATTTTTCCATTTAAAATATCATTTGATGAGCTTACTTTATAGCTAAAAGGCATGAGAATGTCCCTTTATGTAGTTAAGCCCTTTTTAAACAATTAATTTCTCCACAAGCTCCGATTAAGAGTAATTTCTAGACCCTGAACTTCGTGAATTTACTGGGCAACCATCACTAGTCCAAAATTCATGAAATTTGGTAAACAAAATCCCTATTATGGCTAGAATCTTAGATAAAAAAAATTCAAAAAGAAATACTTTGATTTGCCCCTTCAAGACCATTAAAACACCACTGCTACCTATACTGCTTCTGCAGCTTGTGCAGTCTCTATTTTGCAAGCATTTGGCCCACCAAAACAATTCCAAATCCCATGAAGCTTGGCAAACATATAATTTAATGTTATGATCTTTCCATAAAAATTTGAAAGTAAAATTGGACCTTTTGGACAGTATAACATAGCTTTGAATGAAACTAGTCAGAATTGTTTTAGTTCTGAGGTAGTTTCGATTTCCCTATTATTTGACTTAGCAATTGTTTCCCAAACAATATGAAAATTTCCAGATAATTAATTATATGAGTAAATGTGGTATTTGTACTTTTGATATTTTATATAGTACAGTTATTTACTTACTGAGTTTTTAAATAAACTCACACTCCCTATGATTATTTTTTTTCAGATACAGAAAATAAAGAACAAGAGTATCCGTTTGAAGATTAGAAGCCCCTTGGGTTTATTCTCTATTTCTGTCTGGTGGGACACCAGTACTTATTAATGTGGATATTAGAAAAGCTCTGTATTTTCTATAGGTCTCCTAGGCTTGCGATGAGATAGAAATATCGGACTATGTATGTCTATATTTGCTTATCAGATGAATATAATTCTGTAGTGTGGAATGAATGATTAAGGTTGAATGTAAAACCTTACAGAATATATGTATATAACGTATGTTTGAGAATTATATCAAATGAGTAGTATCTTTTCACATGCTCAATTTTTGGGATGTGACATTGGAGCTCCCTCATGCTCACCGTGACCCTCCTCTCTCTCTCCCTCTCAACTTTTCCTTTTTCTTTTTTCTCTTTTTTTTTCCTTCTTTGTGCTGATGGGAGCCTCTAATTGGCTTTTATAAGAAGCCAATCTCATCTAATGGATGATAACATTCCAAGTGTTTCCATTGCAAGTGCCTACTTCCTTTTGACTTAAATCTCATAAAAGCTATCACCCCTTTTTCTTTTAATTCACTTGGATCCTTGAGCTTGTCAATTAAAAATTCCCCAAATCACTCTCAAGGTCCACAATTATTTTATTTCTCCCTTGACATACTTTCGTAATAAATTTAAGACCTCCACTTTGTCCAATAGTTCCAAACAAATCCTAAAAATTGCTATCATTAATTTTAGTTAAATCCATCATAGAGGATTTTCTTGGAAATTTCTCACAACAAGATTTAGAGATTCCAATATTTTTATGGTTCCACTAAATTTCAAATTAGTCCTAAAATTTCACATATAATCATATAATAAAGTTAATACATTTACCAAGTGAAATTAAAATTCATGGGTATTACAATATTACTCCCTCAAAGAAATTTGGTCCTTGAATTTTCTCAACATAAAACTACCAACAAGGCATCAAGTATTCCACAAATAAAAAGGATACTTACATCAAGCTTCACACATCTTAGCAATTTGGAAGGCAAAGAGATTAATGATATAAAATGCAGCTTACCAACCATTACAACATAAGTCAATTTCCCAAGTCGACTATTGGATATTTGGTCATTCCATTTATTGGAGATAAATGTCACCCAATTACCCCCTCAGGGTACAAGTTAATAACAATAGAATAGTTATCACCATGCATAAAGTAAGAATGAGATTGCATCCCTACACACACTTGCGATTATTATTATTATCAACATTTTTTATGGTAAAAACCCAAATAACATTATTTGCCACACATGAACCAAGAATGATGCACACTGGGTTTCCTTACTAATCACTTGGATAGGTACTCGCCCTTCTCTCTTGGCTAGAGTTTCATCCATCTTTTAACTGCACTCCTTAAGAAGCTTGATATAAAAATACTTAGCACACATGCTTTATGCCATTTCAAAACAATGCAATGGACACATATATAATCACATACAAAGATCTATAGGGAAGAGCAATTTAGATCTCATGTTACACCCTTATACTGACGTAATCATACATGATGGTCAATTAATATATTAATTATTGCCCAGCTCATGACTCAAGCATAGCAAATCAAGCAATCCACACAAAGATATCAAATCAACCACCTCAATCATGAACATGTTTAATTTACTAGTTCGTACCCTCATCCAAATGCTACACTTGGCCTCTTGAGTCATGCCACAGTCACACTCATACATCAAGGATCCAATGGGGGTGTGCCCTTAACTGATCTAGTCTTCTTGGTCACTCCCCTAGTCATACACACAATGATTTCTTATGAAGAAATTCATTTTTTGATAACTTTCAGCATGTGCGTATCATAATTTATTCAACAACACCCAATTTGTTTCAAGTCTACACTACACACACAAACTCTCACATAGTAGCCAAAGCTTCATCATTTACAGACAATAGTTTCAATTTTATGCACATATGTCAAAATCAACTAATAATTGCAACAATATTCATACACATCCCACATACCATTTAACTCATAATCATTTCATCTTCATGCACAAGATTAGTAAGTAGATCAAACACCATGTACATAATTCATCGAAAGAATAGTCATCCAACACCCTTCAGGGTGCTCTTACACATATAAGATGGGTGGTTGTATAGATGCTTCCTTAAGGCCTACATATTCACCCAAGATAAATAGCTCTTTGCATTCCATCGAAGATAGCACAACTCATGCTCCAAGCACACAACTTGGAGTACGAAAGCTTGTACTTCCACTAGTGAGGAGTATTAACATGAAAGAATAAAAACCATCCCTAAATACCCCAAGGCCATTAATGAAACCTCAACCTATGCTTGTGCTGCGGCTTACAACAATAGGGGAGGGCCTATCAAGGTTAGCTTTCTCTATAGTAAATAGAAGACCTAATTCCTACCTCTGATACCAACTTTGTCATGCCCCATTTTCAGAATATGATCGACATAAAGGTAGACTCTATCCACCACTGTAAGCCTAACCTCAAGCCATTAGCATGCAGAATAAATATAACATATAAGGGTTCCTTTCCAATCATAATAAAATAATTTAACACATGAACAAAAATTTAATAATGAATATGATTATTATGATCACTTTTTACAACCACTACCAATTTTAGGTGTTCTATCTAGCTCCACAGTGACTTGGACACCTAACTATTAGACATACCAACATTATGAGATAGAGGAATACAGACCCAGAAACTCTACTATCCCTCATACGAAGACTCATCAACTATACAAAAAAATTTGCAATGGATGCAAAAGAAAAGGAATGAGCATAAAACTCAGTAGGGGGAAAAGTAACTATAGAAAGAACACAAACCAGACACCCTTCATAGAAGACCATAGGAAGATCCTATACGTCATCACCAATTCACACCACACAAGTGACTAACACAAAACCTATACTCAATATACAATAAAACTGCCAACACAAGTTACAAGATAATTTAATCATAGATTTTATCATCGTCCACTGTTCACAATGACAGGACATAGCGTGAAATCTCATCCACCAACATTTAGCTATTAGTAGGCACATACATTTATGATTTTAATACTATCCACCGTTCTAAGACATTTATAATAATAATGTTGTCTACCATTCCAAGACATTTATAATAATAAAGTTGTCCACCGTTCAAAGACATTTATAATAATGTTGTTCACCATTCGAGGACATTTATAATAATACTGTGCACCGTTCTAGGACATTTATAATAATAAAGCTATCCACCATTCTAAGACATTTATAATAATGATGTCCACCGTTCCAAAATATTTATAATAATAATGTTCACCATTCTAAGACATTTATAAGAATATTGTCCACTATTCTAGGACATTTATAATAATAATGTTGCCCGTCGTTCCATAACATTTATAATAATAAAGTTATCCACCATTCCAAGACATTTAAATTTTCAAGCATAAAAATGGATGAGTAAAACCATGATTATGCTTTTGCATTAAACATATTCATACTCATATAAGGATGGTTGATAACTCCCATCACACCATTGCATACAACTACACCTTATGCACCTTACATATATATATATATATATATATATATATATATATATATATATAAATGTTTGGGAACATAATGCACCTATTTAATTAAGCCAAGATTTCATACATTTTAACCCCTTTCAAATGGAATCATCAGTTGGCAACTAAGGACAAATATGAAATAACTCTCTAGCATTTATATATCTATATATAATCACAAACAAGGGAGGATAGAAGCTCCCACAATAGCACGTATTCTATAACATAGTGATGACAACTCCCTTAGCACATATACATCTATATATATATATATATATATATATATATAATTGGCCTAAATATTAGGATGGGCAATGTAACATCCCGATTTATTACTGATTAAATATTTAATATTTTTAAGAATTAGGAGAGATTATTACTAAATATTCGGAATTCAATATTTAGGAGGAATTTTTACATAAAAGAAATTTTTAGGACAAAAATATTTAACTAAAAAGGAAAATAAAAATATTATTAAATATTTAGTATTTAATATTACCTTATTTTCAAATTTGTCCCTACTCCAAGACTTGTTTATGGAAATTTAAAATAACTATAATATAATAATTATACTAATCTATATAAATATATATAAGTGGGCTTGTGCATAAAATAGTTACGTTGCTACTAATAATAATATGTATATATATAATAATGATACATATAAATATATATTAGTGGGATTTAAAATAACAATATATATGTGTGTGTGTGTGTGTGTGTGTGTGCAAGTGGAGATGGTGCAGTCCATCATTCTCGGCCAAGAAGGAATATATTAGCATACATAATATATATATATATATATAAATATAGCTGGAACTAGTAGTACAAGTGGCAACCCATGATAGATGGTATATGATATGTTTGAATCAAGGGGCTTCCATGCTTTCGGTCAAAAAGAAAAACAACAAATGAGAATTTGAATACGCAACTCGTGCTCATGTTCTCGACCAAAAAAAAAAAAGAAAACTTGACTACAAATGATAAAGAAAAGGTGCACTACATCCTAGATATGGTGGCAGGTAAAGTCAGTATAGAGTATGGAGGTGTAGTCATAATAACATAGAGATATGACAACAAACCTCCAGCAGCAAAAGAAAACTTGAACATCCCACACCTATTCAATCTAGTAGGCTTCCATTTTTCTCAGTCTTTCTAGCCTAAGTACAGCTGCAATTTTTCAAGAGACAGCCGAGAAACATGACAGCAAAAGCTTCATGATTTTAGTCAACCTTTCACCTTGCACCACCACCACTTATCTCCCCATTTTTAGTCATAAATAGCAGTACTTCCTCCCCTTCCCTTGCACCATTCACAGTCAAGAAAGAGTGAGGAAAAGAGAGTACAACAGCTTGGACAGTAGCAGAAAATCTCCCCTCTTTTTCAACATAAAAACAATTTTTCTTCCAAGAAAGAGCGTAGCAGATTTAGCCTCGATTTTTCTGGGTATTTTGAAGAGTTGGTTGAGCAACTAGCTTACCCAAGAATAAAGGAATTAATGGCAGTGATCTAGAGCTAAAATTAGAAGCAAAAACCAATGCAAAAAGCCCTTTCTTTCACGTGACATCTCGGGTATGTTTTTGAAAATTTGAGTTTTTGTTGTAATTGATTCTTTAGCTTAGTTTATGGGTAGAAATAATCACATAGGTCCTAAAAACACCTAAGAAAGAATTCTAGGTAGGTCTTAGCTTCTAACTCAAAAGCAAGTACTTGAAACACAAAGAAGGGACTGAACTGAAAGAAATAAAAAGTTTGTATAGGCTGTTTTAATTTTAGAAAAAATTATATTCCAGGATTAGGAACCTAGAGGGAGCTATATATCATCTCAGATCATTAAAAGGACAATGGAGAAATATTACCTAAGGGACATAAGTGAATAAAAGGAAAGTTTTAAAGAGAAAAATGAAATTTGAGAAAATTTCTTTTTTAACTGAAATTTAACTTTATGTATTATATATTGAATAAAAACTAATTTATTTGGATTAAATTAGCTATTTGCATTATTATGTGGGTATTTATATAATATCTTATATATATATACATTTGTGATATATATTCATAATTATGTATGGTACACATATATTTTTATATCCTTATACTACTTTAGTATATTTATATACTAGTACATATATATATATATATATATATATATACACCAAATTAGGTACATAAGTGTATGTATTAACTTTATAAGTTTACATATATATAAATTATTTACAAATAAATAAGTATTTGATTAATTGATTAAGATATATATTTTTATAAATATGCATAATCAAAGTTAGCTATGTATAATTATGTATCCATGTAAATATATATACATACATGTTTGTTTTTAGAAAGTCAACTATGTATAAAAATGATCTTTTAGATGAGATTAGAATAAACTCTATGAGCAGAAATTTGGATTAGAATTAGGAATTTAAGAAGATCGAGTAAAGATGATATTTTAGAATATTTTTAGTTAACAGGTTATATATACTATTTGAATAGGTCAGAATTCATGAAACGAATTTCAAGAAGGATTGAATAGCCATTTAAGCTAAGAGTCAAACTGCAAAGTCCAGGTAGTTTAGCATTTAATAAAAGCTTGTTTTTACTACTTATAGTTTAGCAATTCATAAAAACTTGTTTTTACTACTTGTAGTTTAACAATTTATAAAAGCTTGTTTTTGCTACTTGTAGTTTAACAATTCATAAAAGCTTGTTTTTACTACTTGTAGTTTAGCCATTCATAAAGGCTTGTTTTTACTACTTGAATATTATATATGTCAAAGAAGTTTTATTTAAAGTGAAATATGTTTTTCATAATGAAATTAGCATGGTATCAACTTGGATGTTTTCTTCCATGTTCAGCTTGGGAGCTCTGCTTCCATGTCAGCTTAGAAATTATATTTCCATGTTTCAGCTTGGAATCTTTATAACTTGGATTTAAGGACTGCAGTAGCCTTTCTCCCTTGTTCAGCTTGGAAATGTGGTTCTGCAGACTATCTTTTCTATGTCGTTGTGTGTGCCACAACTATTCTTGATTCCATGGTTTATTTATATATCAGCTTGCTAATTTTTCATCAACTTATTGCATTAAACTGATAATTTATATTACATGGACTAATTTTTATGAGATAAGTGCTTTCATGACTGAAATGATATATTTATAAATGTTTATAAAATCATGCTAGTTACTGAAATACCCTTATCTCACTTTTTGTGTTTTTCCAACTGACCATTTCAGGAGCTGAGTATAAGGGGAAAGGTATAATGATTGATTGAACACTTTAAGAGCACTTAAGTTTATTAATATTATAATTATAGACCGTTTAAAGTTTAGAAGTCAAATTACTATGTATAGCAGTGATATCTAGCATTTTCATACACATTTTAATTCTTATCTTGGTCTATTTACATTTTCATCTATGGAAATTCTCCAATTTTATTACACTTTGTGATTTATTGTGTCTAAATCAATTTTGGATGGAAAATGAATTATTTTCATACTTTAGGACTTAAATTATTGAAAACTCAATTTAATCCATTTGTGTATTTTTCATAAATTAATTTTGGAGATTTCCTGATGATGTGGCACTGAGGTGGACGTTTTTGCTGACATGGATGCTGATGTGGCACTTTTGGGATGAGTAGGATGCTGACTTGGCACTTTTTTCTACTGATTAAATGACTTGGATGTGTGGGGCCCTCAATTCAAATTTGTTCAACCCTTTTGCATGCATTCCAGCTTTTGCCTCTTCCCAAACTTTGTTGAAAATGGCAACAAACCCACATCAGTCTTTTGCATGGAAAAAGAACTTTGATGCTGCACTTGTTCTATATTTTTGCTACTTGTATTCTAGCTGCCTCTTCTGCAGAAGAAAATAGCAACATTTCAACACCTTTTGAAAGTCAACTTCAGGGCATCTAGGGTAGAATATTTCTTAGGCATTTTGGGTTTTAGTTTTGTAACTCATAACATTATTGAGAACTTCTATAACAGTAAAATTCGCAGCTCCTCTTTCCTCTGTCTTTCTCTCTACTATTTGGATTTTTTTGCTCTCATAGAGGGCTAAATTCCCATTGTAATCAGTCACTAGGAACTTTGGGTGTTGTAGCTTGAACTTTCAATGTAAGATAATTGTTTTATTCTCCATTTCATTTCATTTTATTTTTGTTTTTTGTTTTGTTCTTGTGTTTATGTTGATGCTAAATTTTGATATGAACTTGTAGAAGCATAAACTAATATATATTTGAGATATAACCTTGCTTAACTAATTGGGAAAGTAAGCAAAACGAAATTGCTAGTTAGATGATATCTAACTTGACTTAGTTAAGGTCTTTTTAAGTTGCATCTATCTATAGATTAATAAAGTTATTATTGACTATAGTTAGAAGCATTATAATTTCTAGAAGTTCCTCTAAAGTTCTTTTTATAAAAACCAAATAGTGAAATGAGAATAAGACTGAATCAATGAGTTAAGTAGTGATAGCTACACACCCATAAATCTTAGTAGTTGATTACATAGTTTGTTTGCTATCAATTTTCTTTGTTACTGGTTTGCTGGTTTACTGTTGTTTACTATATTTTTATGCTACTGTCACAACCAAACCCCCCCAATTTATGTGTTATGTTATTAGTGTTTGAGTGTTAAGAACAATTAGTTAGTGGTTAGAAGTGAGGTTCTTTGAGTGAATATGACCTAGGGATCATTATATTGCAAGATTGTCATGAATTCAATTCTGGGCAATTTGGCATCGTAGTGGTATGAACTAGAATTTTGGCGCCATTGTCGGGGAGCCAATTTACTTCTAAGTTACCTAATTAGTTGTTCGTTTGTGTCTTTATTTGGTTCTAAATTGATTGGCTAAAAGTGGTTTACAAGTTTTGAGTTTTTCTCGGTTACTATTCAATAAACAAAAAACTGACTATCTCTGATTAACCTCAAACTTGGTATACCACTAGTTTTTGACATTTTAAGCAAGTTTTGACCCCTCAATTATTTGAATCATCTTGGCAAGCCATTTTTCCAAATTCCATCGTTTAGGCCCTTTTTTCTATTTTTTAATGTTTTTATGATTTTTCTAATTAATTGTGATTTTTGGTGTGATTTTTATCGATCGAATTTTTAAGTTCTATTTTTTCCATTTGTTCCTTCAACTATTGAATGTTTTTCCAAGAAAAAATCAGATTTTTCCAAGAAAAATCATATTTTTCTGCAATACTTCATTTTTTGGTATTTTCATTGGTTGGAGCTTAGTATAGTGCTTTTGCTGTTTTCTGTGTTTCTTCTGTTTTCTTGTGAATTTCGCCCTTCCTAGTGTATGAGAAGGTCTCTTCATGTGGCTTTATCCACTTTTGATCCTGAATTGATAGGACCTTCCATAGGATAGTAAGAAGCAATAACATTAAGAGTAGTATAGTTTCTGAACTTCTTTTTGAATTTATTGATCTTGCTGTTAATAGTGTAGAGTTAGAATCAGATTTTGAATCTGATATTGTGATAGAGTCAACTGATTTTGAGTCAGCTGAGACAACTGCGATGGATAATCAAAATGCACAAGTGCCTCAAAATAGGCAACAGTAATCCATTACAGAGTTGATTACACCTAATGTGCATTATCAACCACTGTGCATAAATTATCCTGAGTTGGATGCTAATTTTGAATTAAAGTCTGTTTTAATCCATTTACTGCCCAAGTTCCATGGTCTTACAGGTGAAGACTCATATAAACACTTGAAAGAATTTCATGTTGTCTGCTCCACCATGAGACCACATGGGGTGGGAGAAGAACAGATTAAGCTGATAACATTCCCTTTCTCTTTGGATGGGGCAGCCAAGGATTGGCTTTACTACTTGCCAACTACTATAATAACAAGATGGGAATACTTGAAAAAGGCGTTCTTAGAGAAATTCTTTCCAGCCTCTAGAACAGCAACAATTAGGAAAAACATAAGTGCAATTAGACAAGCAAGTAGTGAATCATTGCATAAGTACTAGGAGAAATTTAAGAAGCTTTGTTCAAGCTGACCAAACCACCAAATTTCAGAATAGGTTCTCATCTAGTATTTTTATGATGGATTAATGCCAATGGATAGATATATAGTTGATGCAGCTACTGGTGAGGCATTGGTAGATAAGACCCCTACTGCAGCAAATGAATTATTGGCCAATATGGCTTAAAATGCACAGTAATTTGGCACTAGACTGAGCTAACATGAATGAAGTGAAGACACCTCCTATGGAGCAGCAAAGGATAGAAAATAAATCAGAAGAGTTAGCTTCAATGGTGAGGCAATTAATACTAAATCAAAGATTACAATTGCCCCTCTCCACCTCAGTTTATGGTATATGCTCCATGAATACCCATCACACTGATCAATGTCCTCAATTGCAAGAGACTCCAACTGAGTCATGTGCTGGCATATTCCCTAGTAGACCCATGCAGTAACCATAGCAACGAAGGTATGACCCATACTTCTCTACCTATAATCTAGGGTGGCGTGACCAACCTGCTTTCAAATATGGAAATACCTCCAATCCTTTTTACCAGCCACCCCATGTAAGATATACTCAACCTGGACCATGTCATACACCTCCTCCAGCACCCAAGAAACCTGAGCCTAGTCTTAAGGATTTAATGAAGTAACTGACTACCAACACTCTCTAGTTTTAGCAAAGAACACGAATAGATATGCAAAACTTGGATACTCAAATTGGTCAGTTAGCTACAATAGTAAATGAGTTGAAAAGTCAAGATTTAGGGAGTTTGCCATCTCAACCAGTAATAAATCCAAGAGGCAATGTTAGTGCCATCATTTTGAGGAGTGGTAAACAAGTGGATGGTTCACGTTCTGAATCTGAGCCAAAAAAATTAAAGGTGCAGAAAAGTGCTCCTTCATCCTCAACCAGTGAGCAAAAGAAAAAGGATGAAGAAGTGGTTTAGAAAATACCTCTCCCCTTCCCACATAGGCAAACTCAATCAAGGAAAGCTTCTAAATTTCAGATGGATAAAGAAATTATGGAGACCTTGAAAAAAATAAAGGTCAATATTCCACTTTTGGAGGCGATTAAGTAAATCCCCAAATATGCCAAGTTCTTTAAAGAGTTATGCACCACAAGAGCCATTTAAGGGGTAATGAGAGAGTAAATTTGGGGAGGAATGTGTCTACACTTATCTAACCACCCATGCCACCAAAGTGCAAAGATCCTGGAACTTTTACCATACCATACACAATAGGCAATATGGAATTCTCCAATGTCATGCTGGATTTGGGAGCCTCAATCAATGTCATGCCCAAGTCAATATACTCTAGCCTCAAGATTAGTGTCTTTTCACCAATCGAAGTGATAGTCTAACATGCCAATCGAAGCACAGCACACCCAACAGAAGTCTTTGAGGATGTCTTGGTAAGAGTTAAAGATTTAATTTTTCCTGCTAATTTTTATGTGTTAGATATGGAAAATGATAACATTCCTGATCATGCACCATTGATACTTGGTAGACCTTTTTGAAAACTACAAAAAACCATTATTAATGTGCATGAAAGGACTTTATCCATGGAGTTTACTGGCAACAAAATTGATTTCAATATTTTAGATGTCATGAAATATCTTATGGAAAATCATTCCAATATGTATATGGTTAACTTTCTGGATTATTTGTTTGATGAGACATGTGAGGATTTCCAAACTAAGTTAATTTTAGACTTTCCTAAATTTTCTGATTTGGTGATACCCTTGAGTGCAATTGTGCTGGTTCTAAATTTTGTCAAGCTTGTACTAAAATTGA
The DNA here is from genome assembly GCA_037074585.1 of Biancaea sappan. Lineage (NCBI taxonomy): Eukaryota > Viridiplantae > Streptophyta > Magnoliopsida > Fabales > Fabaceae > Biancaea > Biancaea sappan. The sequence continues at coordinate 40,210,724 of CM073494.1, forward strand.
GAATTCTTTAATTATTGACAATTCTGATTTGCATTCTGACTCTGATTCTGTCACTTTCTTTAGTTTAGATTTTGATTCTATTTCTGTTTTAGGTAGTTGTAAATATAGTGATTTAAACTATAATATTGTACATTCTTCATCTCTTTCTTCTGGTGCTACTAGCCCTTCTTCCTCTTTAGTCAAAGATTATGTCTTTGAGCAATCTGAATATGTAGGTGCCTCCTTGGATGTGACTCTACAAAAATTAATTTCATCTACCATCCAACCACCTGCATTGGAGTTAGAGGCACTACTAGAAAACCTTAAGTTTGCTTTCTTGGAAGTAGGGTACCAACTTTGAGTCATTGTAGCCAACAATTTGAAGCTTGATCAAGAAGAAAAATTGATAAATTTGCTGAAGAAGAATAAAAAGGTGATTGGGTAGACTCTAGCTGACATTCCTAGAATTAGTCCTTCCGTGTGCATGCATTGAATTCTCCTTGAAGAAGAGGCTAAACTAGTGAGGCAACCCCTATGATTCTTGACATGGTCAAGAAGAAGGTAAGTAAGCTCCTCCAACCTGAAATTATTTATCATATCTCTAATAGTAAGTGGGTGAGCCCGGTACAAGTGGTACCAAAGAAAACTAGGGTAACTATTATAACAAATGAAAATAATGAGTTAGTGCCCACCAGAGTCCAAAATAGTTAGCGTGTTCGCATTGATTATAGGAAATTGAACCAAGTAACTAGAAAAGATCATTTTCCTCTTCCTTCATTGATCAAATGCTTGAGAGACTTGCTGGAAAGTCCCACTATTGTTTTCTTGATGGTTTTTCTAGATATTTTCAAATTCACATAGCACTCGAAGATCAGGAGAAGACCTCCTTCACCTGTCCCTTTGGCACTTTTGCATATATACATATGCCTTTTGGTCTTTGCAATACACATGGCACTTTTCAAAGATGCATGATAAATGTTTTTTTTTGATTTGTTAGAAGATTGCATGGAAGTGTTCATGGATGATTTTTCTGTTTATGGAGACTCATTTGATGCATGCTTGAAAAATTTGGAGAGCATTCTTGAGAGATACATAGAAAATAATTTGGTCTTGAATTATGAAAAATGTCATTTCATGGTAGTGCAGGGGATAGTTCTAGGCCACATAGTGTCATCCCGTGGCATAGAAGTAGATAAAAGCAAAAGTTTATCTCTTTTACCTTACCCCACTCCTATGTGGAAAGTTCGCTCTTTTCTTGGCCATATAGGGTTCTAGAGGAGATTCATCAAGGATTTCAGTAAGATCGCTCTACCCCTTTCTAAACTCCTCCGAAAAGAAATTGATTTGTTTTTTATGCTGCTAGCAGGTTAGCCTTCGATGAGTTGAAGAAGCAACTCACCTCTCCTCCTATCATTCAACCTCTATGGTAGGAGCTGCCCTTTGAGCTCATGTGTTATGCTTCAAATTATGCTGTAGGAGCGGTACTTTCACAAAGAGTAGAAAGGAAGTTGCATATCATAGCTTATGCTTCACGTACCCTTAATTCATCTGAGTCAAATTACATAACCACAGAAAAGGAGTTTTTAGCAATTATCTTTACCTTAGATAAATTTAGATTCTATTTGCTTAACTCTAAAGTAATTGTGTTTTCTGACTATGTAGCATTGAAATATTTGTTAAAGAAGCCAGATGTGAAGCTGAGATTAATTAGATGGATGCTACTTCTCCAAGAATTTGATATGGAGATCAAAGATAAGAGTGGAGCGGAGAATGTAGTAGCAGATCATTTGAGTAGGCTTTTTGAGCTTCCATTAGAACATCTCCCTATTAGAGACAACTTCCCATATGAGTGCATTTTCCTTTTACATGGTACTAGTGAGCCTTGGTATGCTGATTTGGTGAATTTTCTTGTTGCATCTGAATTACCTGCATACCAAAATAAACATCAATTGAATAAATTAAGAAGTAAAGCTAAGTACTATGTGTGGGATGATCCTTATTTATGAAAGATTTGTAGTGATCAAATTAATAGGAGATGTGTTCCAAATCAAGAGTTTACACCTGTGCTTACTTTTTGTTATACTCTTGCATGTGATGGACACTTTGGTCCCCAAAGAATTGCAAGAAAAGTGTTAGATTCTGGTTTATATTGGCCCACTTTGTTTAGGGATGCCTATGAGTTTTGTGAGAATTGTTCTAGGTGTCAAAGAACTGAACATGTGTCAAAGAGAAATGAAATGCCTCAACAACCTCTTCTTTTCTGTGATATTTTTTATGTGTGGGGTATAGACTCTATCAGTCCTTTTCCAATTTCATTTAGCTTTATGTATATTCTGGTTGCTGTAGATTATGTGTCGAAGTGGGTGGAAGCTAAAGCCACCTGAACTGATGATTCTGTTGTTGTTGTTGTAGATTTCCTTTGTTCACATATTTTCTACATATTCGGTGTCCCCAAGGCCATAATCAATGATCAAAGATCACACTTTTGCAATAGAAACATGAATAGATTATTGATGAAATATGGGGTAGTGCATAAAACTTCTACACCTTACCACCCTCAAACCAATAGGCAAACGGAGGTCTCCAACCGAGAGATAAAGTAAATATTAAAGAAGATCGTGTAACCCAACAAAAAAGATTAAAGCAAGAGGCTTGATGATGCTCTTTGGGCCTATAGAACCACCTTCAAGACACCCATTGGCACGTTTTGATACCATTTGGTATTTGGTAAAGCATATCACTTGCCAATGGAGATTGCACACAAGGCATATTGGGTGATTAAGCAATGCAATATGGACATGACCCTAGCCAGTAAGAAAAGGAAGTTGCCACTTCAAGAATTAGAAAAAATAAGGCTAGTAGCTTATGAGAATGCTAGCATCTATAAGGAGAGAACAAAAGCCTTCCATGATAAAAAAAAATTGAGAAGAAAGAATTTCAAGTAGGAGACAAAGTCCTCCTTTACAACTCTCGCCTCAAGCTCATGCCCGGTAAGCTTCGTTATAGGTGGGTTGGCCCTTTTGTTGTCACTAATTTCTTTCCCTTTGGTGCAGTGGAAATTCAAAAAGAGGCCACCAACCAACAATTCATGGTGAATGGGCAAAGGTTAAAGAAGTTCTACAAGGGCTTCCAAGAAGAAACTGTAGAGGAAATCTGACTCTACAATCTACAAGCTCCATGATACGGCTATATTCTTTCCCTCCTATTAATTTACATCCTCTTTATTTTATTTGATGTTTGGTGCTAATTTGCATTGAGGACAACGCAATATTTAAGTGTAGAGAGAGAGAATTTAATTGGAGAAACATTAGATTTTGATTTAGAAATTTTTCTACATGGTTTCTCTATTCTGTACAGAATTTTTGAGCTATCTTGCTTAAATTTCTGTACTGATTGGCTAGGAATTTTTCTACTTTCTTTACATGTTTTTAAAGCTTTATATGTCTTCTAGTTGTAGGATTTTATTTGGAGTTATTTGCATCGATTTTGGTGTAGTTTTGTGTCGGTAAATTCGAATCGCCAGAAATTTTACAGTGTAGAATTTTTCTACTCTGTTTTGTTCGAATTTGATGATCTCTTTTTGTAAAATTTAATCGAGTTTTTGTGTGAAATCATGCATGATGAAATAACTTAAGTGTGGATTGATTTAGCATGAAAAGAACTCAGTCTTCTTTTTCTAAGAAATTCAAGTAAAATGGCAATGACATTGTTTTTAATGATTTTTTAGTAATAATGATATTGAGCCTTTATTGAAAAATGATATTCTTTCTTCTTATGTGTATTCCCTATCATGATTTTCACTCTATAATTTGTCTCTAATCTTTGTTGAGGCTACATTACATGTACATGATTGAAAATGATTTAGGCATTTGTTTTTTGTAACCATTCTAGCCAAATAGCCATCTTATGTGTTGTTTCTATTGTGTACCACTTTATGCCTTACTTCCACCTTTCTTTCTTGTGTTTCAAACCATTTTCTACCTTAAAACAAATTCTTTCTTTTCCCCAAACTTAGGATTTAAAGAGCTTTAAAAATTTCTTTTGAAAAGAGATTGAGCATGTGCAAAGAGAAGGATTTGTGGGCTGCTTTGAAATTCGGTTTTGCTACTCAAAAGAAAAGAAAATTTTGACAATTCTTCATGAAAAATATACTATATGGAAATTCAAAAAAAAAAGAAAAAAAAGAATTTTAAAAAAAGAGAAAAAGAGCAAGAAAGAAGAAAAGAAGAAGCAGCATTTTTGTGCCCAAGTTTCAAGGTTCAATCTCTTATGACTTGATTGATGCTCTTCATTTCTTTAAGTTTTTGTTAAACTTTTTTTGTGTATTCCTCTTCATCTTTCTTTTACCCAACCTTACATCCATAGTAAAGTCATAATAATTCAAGCATGTATATGATTCAAGTAGTGGAGATTTAGATTCTTGACAAGCTTATAGTAGTGAATTTGTGATAGGTTGAAATGTGAGTGCATTACCTTAAATACTTGAGAGAATAGAGTGTATACACCTTCCCCTTGTGAGTAAATTATTACTTGGATTCATTCTTGTCAACGAAATTGCCATGATTCTTGAACTCTTTAGAAATTTAAGATTTGTTTTCTTCTAGCATTAAATCTTTTCAAACTTGAACTATTTCATTATTGCATACTTTATACACTTCTTGTTGTGTCCTTCGGTGTCTTTGTTGCTTTTAATTGATTTTGCCCAAGAATGCAAAGGCTAAGTGTGGGGGATTTGATATCTAACATTTTTATATACATTTTAATTCCTGTCTTGGTCTATTTACATTTTCATCTATGAAAATTCTCTGATTTTATTACACTTTGTGATTTATTGGGTCTAAATCATTTTTGGATAGAAAATGAATTATTTTCATATTTTAGGACTTAAATTATTAAAGACTCAATTTAATCCATTTGTGTATATTTTAGAAATTAATTTTGGAGATTTCTTGATGATGTGGCACTGAGGTGGCATTTTTGCTGACATGGACGCTAATATGGGACTTTTGGGATGAGTAGGATGCTGACTCGGCACTCTTTTCTACTAATCAGATGACATGGACATGTGAGGCCCTCAATTCAGATTTGTTCAGCCCTTTTACATGCATTCTAGCTTTTGCCTCTTCCCAAACTTTGCTGAAAATGGCATCAAACCCACATCAGTCTTCTGCATGGAAAAAGAACTCTTTTGCTGCACTTATTCTATGTTTCTACTGCTTGTATTATGGCTGCCTCTTCTACAAAAGAAAATAGCAACATTTCAGCAACTTTTGAAAGTCAACTTCAGGGCATCTAGGGTAGAATATTCCTTAGGCATTTTGGGTTTTAGTTTTGTAACTCATAACATTATTGAGAAATTCTGTAACAGCAAAATTCTATTTCCTCTGTCTTTCTTTCTACGGTTTTGGTGTTTTTACTCTCATTGAAGGCTAAATTCCCATTGTAATCAGTCACTAGAAACTTGGGGTGTTGTAACTTGAACTTTCAATGCAAGATAAGTGTTTTATTCTCCATTTCATCTCATTTTTGTTTTTTGTTCTGTTCTTGTGTTTATGTTGATGCTAAATTCTGATATGAACTTGTGGAAGCATAAACTGATATATATTTGAGATATAACCTTGCTTAACTGATTGGGAAAGTAAGCAAAATGAAATGGCTAGTTAGATGATATCTAACTTGATTTGGTTAAGGTCTTTTTAAGTTGCATCTATCTATAAATTAATGAAGTTATTCTTGACTATAGTTAAAAGCATTATAATTTCTAGAAGTTCCTCTAGAATTCTTTTTGTAAAAACCAAATGGTAAAATGAGAAAAAGACTAAATCAATGAGTTAAGTAATGATAGCTACACACCCATAAATCCTAGTGGCTAGTTACATATTCTGTTTGCTGTTAATTTTCTTTGTTACTGGTTTGCTGGTTTGTTGTTGTTTACTGTATTTTTATGCTACTATCACATCCCAAACCCCCTGTTTATGTGTTATGTTATTAGTGTTTGAGTGTTAAGAACAATTAGTTAGTGGTTAGAAGTGAGGCTCCTTGCATGAATACGACCTGGGGATCATTATATTGCAAGATTGCCACGAATTCAATTCTCAATTATAGGAGATTCGGCATCGTAGTGGCGTGAACCAAGCATATTTGTAATTTATTACAAATGAATGTAAAATTATCTTATGTTTAGAATTTGAATTATTATGTATGGCAAATTATGATTTGTATTGTAAACGATTGTAGAATGTTCTTTATTATTTGAGGAATACAAGTACGAGTATTAAGCATTCAATTATGAGTTTAAAAAAAATCTCAAATTTTAGTATAGTAAAATAAGGACGTTACAAATTTGGTATCAGAGCAAAGATTTGGGCACCTTATGGGTAGAACTAGGATACTTTTGATGGTGTTTGCTATATGTTTAATTAGCTTGTTTCTATGATTTAGTAATACAACATTTCCAATGTCTTGTAGAAATGGCCTTATCTAAGAGAACCCAAACTAAGATATTGGAAACCCTTACTCAGAACATAAAACACTTGGTGGCCAGAGCAGATTGACAAGAAGACAATCAAGCTACCACTACTAAAGTTCTAAAACTTTTGACTGATGAGTTGAATGGTAAAGTAAAAAGAAAGGAAGGTGAAACTAGTAACTCAATTAACCAGATTCTAGGGGAATTCTAAAAGAATAACTCTCCTTCATTTAAGGGATCTCATGACCCAAATGTAGCCCAGGAATGGATAGATCAAATCAAGAAAATTTTTTGGAGTGATGGGGTATCTGTTAATCCTAGTAAAGTAGAAGTCGTCTTACATTAGGAAAGACCAAAAACTGTAACAGAGGTTAGGAGTTTCCTAGGATTAGCTAGTTATTATAGAAAGTTCATCAAGGGATTCTCACAAATAGCTCTACTTTTAACCAAGCTAACAAGGAAAAATCTGCCTTTCATTTGGGATAGTAGGTGTGAAGAAAGTTTTTAAGAATTAAAGGTTAGAGTAACATCAACTCCAGTATTAATTATACCTGACCCTCAGAAGCCTTTTGTGATTTATACATATGCATATCTCAAAGGTTTAGGTTGTGTGCTAATGCAACTAGGAAGAGTAGTGGCCTATGCATCTTGACAATTAAGACCACATGAGCAAAATTACCTGACTCATGATCTAGAACTAGCAGCCATAGTCTCTGCCCTTAAAATTTGGAGACATTATCTATACGGTGCAAGTTTTGAAATTTTTTCTAACCATAAGAGCCTTAAATACCTTTTTGACCAAAAAGAGCTTAACATGAGGCAGAGGAGATGGATAAATTTGCTTTGGGAGATTATGGCTTCACCCTTAAGTATCATCCGGGTAAGGCAAAGGTAGTCATTGATGCCTTAAGTAGAAAATCTATTCACATGACCATAATGATGGTTTAGGAACAATAGTTGTTTGAGGATTTTAGGAACCTAAATTTTTCCATTTTAGTACACCCTAGTAGTCTCTGTGCAAGTGAGTTGAGAATTCAAGATGAATTAAGAGACAAATTAGATAAGCCTCATTTTTTGATGAATATCTAAGTAAAATTAAGGAACAAATGTCTAAAGGGAGAGCAAATGAGTTTAGTTTTGCTGAGGATGGATTGTTAAAGTTTAAAAATAAACTTTATGTACCAAATAGTGGAAACTTGAGGAATTTAGAGATATGAGTCTTAAAGTGTCTGTTAACCCTAAGAGTTTGAAAATAAGTGCCCTATTGATTAGGAATGAATTGGAGGATTTAATCTTGGAAGCTTCTGTTACCAAAGTCTACAATGAGGAACTATGCAGACTATCATTTTGCCTAATCCACAATAGGAAAACATGATTAAACAATTTACTTCATGGTAGGTGTATTTATGAATGATATTTTCATATTATGAACTCATATTCATATTAATAAAGTGACTAAAAAATTGGATTCTTGCTGCCAAGAACCTTGATTTATGTTTATATTAAAATTTTTCATAATTGACTATATGAAATATGCAGTATGATGAGTTAGAAATATTCTCTGAATATGAAGATTGAATTTGGGATGAAAGTAACTTATGACCATAAGCTAGCTTTGAAATTGTTTTTCAGGAATTGCTAAGTTAGCTAGATCCTTCATGAAAGTTTATTTGAATTTATTTTTAATATGATGATGAATTTTGATGTTAAGCTTAAGAACCAGAAAGTGAACTCTATTCCAAAGAGTAAATGAGAGTTTTACTTTGTTGTGATTTTTTTCCAAGAATATGTGAGATACTTTGCAGTAAGGTAGGTTCCATTCCGCAAAGTGAATATGGCTTTACCTAATTCCATATTGTGAACAAGTTCTGAATCTCACAAAGTGGATATATGTTTGCTTCTAGTACCATAGAGTAAGTTAGGAAATGGTAGATTAACATAATCCTTGAGGTGGAAATGAGAAAACGGTGGAATCCTACATGTAATTTGTATATAACTAGTACAAAATTACAGGTAAGAGGCTACTAGTACTCAAAATACACATTAAGGAAGTATGTGGATTATCATTTTCTTCTAATCTAGGTAGAGGTAGAATCTTAGTAGAATTTTTAGTTGTCTAGAAGTTGAGTATATGAGTAAATGAAAATTTTGGGGACAAAATTCATTTTTTAGGGGGGGTGAGTTGTAACATCCCAATTTATTACTGATTAAATATTTAATATTTTCAAGAATTAGGAGAGATTTTTACTAAATATTAGGCATTCAATGTTTAGGAGGAATTTTTATACAAAAGAAATTTTTAGGACAAAAATATTTGATTAAAAAGGAAAATAAAATATTATTAAATACTCAATATTTAATATTATCTTATTTTCAATTTAGTCCCTACTCCAAGACTTGTTTATGGAAATTTAAAATAACTATAATATAATAATTATACTAATCTATATAAATATATATAAGTGGCCTTGTGCATAAAACAGTTACAGTGCTACTAATAATCATATGTATATATATAATAATGGTACATATAAATATATATTAGTGGGATTTAAAATAACAATATATATACATATAGCTGGAACTAGTAGTACAAGTGGCAACCTATGATAGAAGGTATATGATATGTTTGAATCAAGGGGCTTCCATGCTTTCAATCAAAAAGAAAAATAGCAAATGAGAATTTGAATACGCAACCCATGCTCATGTTCTCGGCTGAAAAGAAAGAAAATTTTACTGCAAATGATAAAGAAAAGGTGCACCACAGCCTAGATATGGTGGCAGGTGAAGTCAGTAAAGAGTATCGAGGTGCAATCATAATAATAGAGAGATATGACAGCAAACCTCCAACAGCAAAAGAAACCTTGAACACGCCACACCCATTCGGTCTAGTAGGCTTCCATTTTTCTCGGTCTTTCCAGCCTAAGTACAGCTGCAATTTTTCAAGAGATAGCCGAGAAACATGACAGCAAAAGCTCCATGATTTTAGTCAACCTTTTCACCTTGTACCACTACCACTTACCTCCCTATTTTTAGTCATAAATAACAATACCTTCATGCCCTTTCCTTGCACCATTCACAGATGAGAAAGAGTGAGAAAAAGAGAGTACAGCAGTTTGGACAGTAGCAGAAAATCTCCCCTCTTTTTCAACATAAAAACAATTTTTTTTCGAGAAAGAGAGCAGCAGATTTAGCCTCGATTTTCTGGGTATTTTGGGGAGTTCATTGAGTGAGTAGCTTACCCAAGAATAAAGGAAGGAATGGCAGTGATCAAGAGCTAAAATTAGAAACAAAAAACCAATGCAAAACACCCTTTCTTTCACGTGACATCTCGGGTATATTTTGAAAAATTTGAGTTTTTGTTATAATTGCTTCTTTAGCTAAGTTTATGGGTAGAAATGATCACATAGCTCCTAAAAACACCTAAGAAAGAATTCTAGGTAGGTCTTAGCTTCTAACTCACAAGCAAGTACTTGAAACACAAAGAAGGGACTAAATTGAAAGAAATGAAAAGTTTGTACAGGCTGTTTTAATTTTTAAAAAAATTATATTCTAGGATTAGGAATCTAGAGGGAGCTATAAATCATCTCAGATCCTGAAAAGGACAATGGAAAAATATTACCTAAGGGACATAAGTGAAAAAATGGAAAGTTTTTATGAGAAAAATAAAATTTGAGAAAATTTTGTTTTTAACTGAAATTTAATTTTATGTAATATATATTGAATAAAAACTAATTTATTTGGATTAAATTAGCTATTTACATTATTATGTGGATATTTATATAATATCTTATATATATACATTTGTGATATACATTCATAATTATGTATGGTATATATTTTTATATGCTTACACTACTTTAGTATATTTATATACTAATATATATATATATATATATATATATATATATATATATATATATATATACACCAAATTAGGTACATATATGTATTAACTTTATAAGTTTACATATACATAAATTATTTACAAATAAATAAGTATTTGATTAATTGATTAAGATATGTATTTTTATAAATGTAGATAATCAAAGTTAGCTATGTATAATTATGTATACATGTAAATATATATACATATGTTTTTATTTTTAGAAAGTTAACTATGTATAAATATGATCTTTTAAATTAAGTTATATATATATATATACATACACTCACATAAGTTATTTAAATTAATATAATTATACACATTATCTCAAAAATATTATAAAAAACATTGGTTTGAGATGAGATTAGACTTATGAGCAGAAATTTAGAACAGAATTAGGAATTTAAGAAGATCGGAGAAATATGATATTTTAGAATATTTTTATTTAAGATTTTAAATAAGGTTATATATACTATTTGAATAGGTCAGAATTTGTGAAACAAATTTCAAGAAGGATTGAATAGCCATTTGAGCTAAGAGTCAGACTGCAAAGTCCAAGTAGTTTAGTATTTCGTAAAAGCTTGTTTTTACTAGTAGTTTAGCAATTCATAAAAGCTTGTTTTTACTACTTGTAGTTTAGTAATTCATAAAAGTTTGTTTTACTATTTGAATATTATATATGTCTATGAAGTTTTATTTAAAGTGAAATATGTTTTTCATGATGAAATTAGTATGGTATCACCTTGGAAGTTTACTTCAATGTTTAGCTTAGGAACTCTGCTTCTATGTCAGCTTGGAAATTATATTTCCATGTTTCAGCTTGGAATATTTCTAACTTGGGTTTAAGGACTGTAATAGCCTTTCTCCCATGTTCACCTTGGAAAACTAGTTCTGTAAACTATATTTTCCATGTTGTGTATGCCACCAACTATTCTTGATTCCATGGTTTATTATATCAGCTTGCCAATTTTTCATCAACTTATTGCACTGAACTGAGAATTTATATTACATGGACTAATTTTTACGAGATAAGTGCTTTTATGATTAAAATGGTATATTTATAAATGTTTATAAAATCATGCTAACTACTGAAATACCTTTATCTCACTTTTTGTGTTTTTCCAACTAACAATTTTAAGGGCTGAGTATAAGGGGAAAGGTGTAAAGATTGATTAAACACTTTAAGATCGCTCAAGTTCATTAAGTATTAGAATTATAGACCTTTTAAAGTTTAGAAGTCAAATTACTATGTATGGCAGATTTGTAATTTATTACAAACAAATGTAAAATTATCTTATGTTTAGAATTTGAATTATTTTATATGGCAAATTATGATTTGTATTGTGAACGATTGTATAATGTTTTTTACTATTTGAGGAATGCAAGTACGAGTATTAAGCATTCAATTATGAGTTTAAAAAAAATCTCAAATTTTAGTATAGTAAAATAGGACGTTACATGCAATAATTTCCATACACACAAAATGATAACAAGAGACAAGAATAAAGTAATTTTCCATTCTTGTTCATACAAGAGTAAATAATTCACCTTCATAATTTACCAAGGTTCTAATGTTTGTAGAGTATCAAATGTTTTAGAATTGTATTTTAAATTGAAGAGAATTATTTTCCATTTAAAATATCATTTGATGAGCTTACTATCAGCTAAAAGGCATGAAAATGTCTCCTTATGTATTATCTACCCTTTTCCTACTCAACTTAGAGGTGAGCTCTTTTTAAACAATTAATTTCTCCAAAAGCTCCGATTAAGACCAATTTCCGGACCATGAATTTTGAGAATTTATTGGGCAACCATCACAAGTCCAAAATTCATGAAATTTGGTAGACAACATCCCTATTATGTCTAGAATCTTATATAAAAATTTCAAAAATAAATACTTTGATTTGCCCCCAAAAACCACTAAAACACTGATGTTGCCCAGACTGCCTCTACAACTTGTGCAATCTCTATTTTGCAAGCATTTAGCCCACCAAAACAATTCCAAATCCCATGAAACTTGGAAAACACATAATCTAATGTTATGATATCTTCTGATAAAATTTCAAAGTAAAATTTGACCTTTTGGACAGTATAACTTAGCTTTGAATGAAACTAGTCAAAATTGTTTTAGTTCTGAGGTAGTTTTAATTTCCCTATTTTTTGACTTAGTAATTGTTTCCCAAACACTATAAAAATGTGCAGATCATAACTAAACATGCCAAGGAATGCCTCATAAAATTTTCAAGCCAAAACGACTTGATTTAGGTGTATTTCTACCTTATAAAGTACGTAGACAAAAAAGAAATCTGATATTGGGCAACAAAGCTAATCAAGTGGAATTAGGAGGTTTATAGAAATTGGATTCTGATAAACCTTTGCCAACAATATCTAAGATACCAAAACAAGAGACATACCAAATTTCAAATCAATTGGAGCTCATTTAATAGCACAATTGGGCCAAAATTTCCGTAGTAGCAAAAATGACAGCAACTACATTAACTAAATTCAATGCCATGATAATGAACCTTGTATAGTTTCTTAGTTTTGGCAACCCAATTAAAATAGAATCTTTTTAGCTTATCCATTACATATTTCTATATTTCTATAATAATCCTACCACTTCTTCCACTACCACAGCTATACATCCTAAGTTTTCCACTTAAGAATATAGAGAAAAGACCTTTCCAATCTCACTCTCATACTTTCCTCAACCTTTAACAATTTCAAGTGAAAAATATTCACTCTCAAAGGCGTGCGCGCGCGCGCGCGCACACACACACACACACACACACACACATATATATATATATATATAAATCTTTAGGTAGAAACTCACATGACACACACACACACACACACACACACACACATATATATATATATAGCTAAATCTCTTCCTAATCAGCTCCCAGCACAAGATCAATGCAAGACAGGCTCTAAGATCTGAAAAATTTTGCATAAAAGGTCACAAGTTCAGTCCCCCTTACCTCTTGGCTGCCCTGTTTTTCCTTCTCCTTACTGTTCTTAGATTTCTTCTCTCTGATTCGTGAGGAAAAGTAGTTCCTAACTCTAAGTTGCCTCTTTCTCAGCCCCTCAAAAGTCAGATAAGGAAAACTAGCTCATTTCCCTTTCTCTTCAGTCACACAACCAAGAAAATGAAGGAAGAAAAACATATAGATCAGAAATCATTATTACCTCACTAATCAACTTCAATGTCGAGAACCTCCATTTGGACTATCAAGATGAAGAAGGAAGACCACCAGCCAACGATGGCACCACCAGGAACGTGAATGGAGCTGAAGGGGTGGTCGAAGCTTACTCATGTTCACCATGACCCTCCTCTCTCTCTCTCTCTCTCTCTCTCTCTCTCTCTCTCTCTCTCTCTCTCTCTCTCTCTCTCTCTCGGCTTTTCCCTTCTCTTCTTTCTCTTTTTTTTTCTTCTTTGTGCTGATGGGAGCCTCTAATTGGCTTATATAAGAAGCCAATCTCATCCAATTGATGATAACACTCCAAGTGTCTCCATCTTCAGTGCCAACTTCCTTTTGCCTTAAATCTCATAAAAGCCATCACCCTTTTTTCTTTTACTTGGATCCTTGAGCTTTTCAATTAAAAATTTCCCAAATCACTCTCAACATCCACAATTATTTATTTCTCCCTTGACATACTTTCCTAATAAATTTAAGACCTCCACTTTGTCCAACAGTTCCAAAAAAAAGTGCTATCATTAATTTCAGTTAAGTCCCTCATTGAGTATTTTCTTGGAAATTTCTCACAACGGGATTTAGAGATTCCAATATTTTTATAGTTCCACTAAATTTCAAATTAGTCCCAAAATTACACATATAATCATATAATAAAGTTAATACATTCACTAAGTGAATTTAAAATTTACGGGTATTATAATGGGAGCTTTTGGAAACAAAAATTAGTCAAGAACATGAAAAACACCAAATTTCCCATCTAGGGTTCATCCACCAACGAAAAAGAAAAGAAAAGAGAAGTTTCCATGGTTTACTTACCTCTAATCTGCAAATCCAAGCCAACCCAAACCATCCAACAAGTTTCTTCATGAAAACCTTATGCCGTCAAGGACCATTTGAAGTGGAGAAGGAAAGTGAGATAGAGAAGGGCCTCATGAAAAAAAAAATTAAGAGGGGAGGAATGTGTTGAAGCTCCTTATATTCTGATATGCTTCTATTAATAAGACAGTATCATAAATTCACTAATCACTCCTTATCCTTCCTTACTCCCACACTTAAAAAAAAAAAAATTCTCAATCATAATCCTTCCTCACTTTAAGCCATAAGGAAATGTAAAAATTTTCAAAGAGTGTAAGCAACACAAACAACCATGTTTTTGCCAACAGAATAATTTCTCCACCTTTAAATTCATATAGGTCCCTATCCAAGAGCCTTTGCCATAAATTTCTTAAACTAAACATAATACTGACCAAATTTGCTATAGTTCATTAATACATCCTTAGAGATTTAACATAATGGAGGACACTAATACTACACGTGACTTTACTACTCCAATTTTGTTTATATAAAAAAAATGGTCCTAGGAATTTATTTCGTATAGATAACAGTTCAAATTCGATTAGCCGAGGCACCTCAAAACCATGGGTATTACACTTCAGGCCTAACCTTTTAACATGTTACCCATTGATCCCTGATTTTGAACCTATTTTGAAAAGAAAAAGAAAAAGAAAAAAAGTACTTTTTTAAAAAAATTATTTCCTTTACCCACTTGAGCACCACCTTTCAGGCTTTAAAAACAATTTCTTACCTTTTTTCTTTTCAAAAGAACATTAGCATATCATAAAGTTTGAAGAGGGATGTTGTTGCTGAATGAGATGTGAGAGATAAGTAAATTAAAGAAGTGTGGAGTAAAAGTGAAATGGAAGAAAGAGAAGTTGAAAAGAAAAGATGAAGAAAATTTTACAATTTTATTCATATTGTTGTTATTATTGAGAGACATGCAAATTTGTGAAGAATGAGAATGACAACTAAAATTTACTGTGTTGTATTATCTTCAATTCCTTGAGAGACAAGAAAAATTTGAAGATGAGAAGAAGATTTTTTAAAATAAAAACTTAAGATTGAAAAGTTCAAATACGGGGGAGTTGAAAAAAAGGAAAGAAAAGGGAATGAAGAAGATTGAGGAAAAAGAAAAAAATGAGAAGGGAAGTCTTAATCTTTTACATTGGTGTAATTTGTAGCTCTCTTGAATTTTTTATTTTCCATAATCCCTTTGTCACGCCCCAAAACTCGAGCACGTGACTAGCACAGTACATACTGTTAGCCTAATATATGTCAATCACACAACCAACACATATCTCAAGATTAAAGCATGCAAGATAATGTCAATTTAATTGCCAAAGGACTTAAACACCCTTACATTCATCAATGAGTCGCCATGTTCCAAACTATTCTTTCAACACAAAAAGGGGGATGAATTATCGGGGAACAGGGGTTTTATAACAACACAAAAGCATTTGGTATTCAATGTCATTTACTTAAATATATCATCCATCCCTAAGCGACTTACGAGACTACAAAGCACTCTAAGATGCCTTTACCAAAACCACATTAAAGACCCACCCAAACAAGTAGAGAGGTAGAACTACTTAGGTGGATACTCCTCTTCAACAACCAAATCTGAAAATGTAAAACCACATAGGGTGTTAGTTCATCAAACTTAGCAAGTAAATAACTATACTATAAAAAGAAATTTAAGCATAAGCAACATCATGAATGTCTGCCCTTTAGGCCACAAATGTTAAATCAATATTGGCATGAGATATTCTGAATCAACAGGAGGTAATACCATCAGTCATTGCTAAACCATCTCCTACCTCAACCCATCACAACATAAACAAGTTTCAATATGAAATAAAACAATATTCCCAAGTGAATGATCATTCAAGACTTACTAAATCAATATCCACATTTCCATACGTCTATGTTCCTATAGGTCAATCAATCCAAAGGTTTATCTACATGGGTCTATATTCCCTAGGATTTATCCCCCAAGGATTTCGTTTACATGGGTCTACATTTTCACAAAATAACTAGTTAATTATTCCATCTACATAGGTCTGCATTCCAATGGATTTAGAAATCAAGAGTTTTATTTACTAGGGTCTACGTTCCCAAGGGTATTCACTAAAGAATTTCATCTTCATAGGTTTACATTCCCATGAATTAGTGCAAGGCATTGCATTCATAATGTTAATTTAAGAAAACAATAGTCTTAAGTAAGGTTACCCACTTATTAATGTGCTATATAATATTTACCCAATGGGAGGACCATAATTCACTACCAAACAATCTTTGAAAGACCCTAAAATAAAGCCAATTCAAGTTCTCAGCAAAAGAAACAAAAAGGGCAATTCCAATAAGGTTAGGTGCCTGAGTGTTACCAAGTATCCCCCAATGTCCCTCATTACTTCAAGCCATCCCTTGGATGCCAAAGGCCTTTCCTCTTGGGTACCTTGGCGCCCTAGGCACTAAGCTAAATCATAATTACTTCTTTGCAAAGTTTAAAAAACATTAGGATTCAAGAACCATTTGAAAATTATTAAAGTTCCTCATGAAAATCACTCACTTTGCAAAATGATTCAAGAGCTTAAATCTCAACTCCAAACTTCATCCACCACTGTCCAATGTCATAGAACCAAGGAAAAGGAATGTTGAAACCAAGTTTCAGCCTAACAACCAATCACATAATCCATTCTAGGGTAAGAGAAAAACGAAAATCCACCAAGAAGAGGAGTAAAGTTCTTCACTTACCTCTTCTCAACAACAATCTGGTAAGTTGGGCAGTTGTCAGAGTAGATCTTCATCGGAGATAGGACTTAAGAGGGCCAGATGTGAGGTGGCTTGAAAATGGACAATGGACAAGGAGCTTTTAGAGGTTGTGTGTGACTTGAAATGAGGAATGAGTAATGTTAAAATAGCCACATCACTATTGAACAAATTTGCCCTTCCTTCATAAGCTTAGTGAACTTATGACCAAGGGCATATTTGTCAACTTGTGGCAAGACTTCATTTACATAAGACACATACACCTTAGCATTCACACTAAGCCCCACATGGTCCCCCTTAACCCGAAAATGTCCAACCTTAGCTTACCACTCAAAATCACAAAAAGACCATTAATTATGTTATTTCATTCACTCAAGTCCCTCACCACATGCCTTTTGGTACATCAAGGTACTTAGCCATAAATTCACATAAAACTCAACAAATACTCATCAAACACAATTTTCATTAATTCGCATTATGGTTCAAACATAAGGCAATCAAAGTTACATGGAACATGACACTCAAAGCATATACATGAGAAATGGCAGATATTACACCCTTCTTTGATAGCCATTACCTAAGGCCAAGTTACAAGCCTTAAAATCCTTTTGATCAATGGACTATGAAATTCTTAATCAAGTGGAGAAAGAGGAAGCAATAAGGCTTTTAGAGTCCTTCACATAGTGATGATTTAATATCTTTTAACATGCTTGAAACCCTTGTTAACATTTGCATGAGGATAACTATCAAACTAAAGCATATACACACTTCAAGAATATTTAGGGAAGCATGCTTTACTTTTAAATCTAATTGCATGTGTGAACTGCCTGAATTTCACTTCACGACAAATTGTGCAATTAATGCTTGAGGATTCTATTAGACTTTCTTGCTAGGCATGCATCTAGTATTCTATAACTCAATTTTTGTCTTCTGGTATGTTTTACTCGAGGACAAGTAAAAGTTCAAATTTTGGGAAGTGATAATTCTATCTTATTTATATCATTTTGCGACAGTTTAATTTTACATAATCGCTCATTTAAAGAGCTTAACTATAGGGAATAATGATACTTGTGAATATATGATATACATAGCATAAAAGTTTAAGTTGTGACTCAAAGAACACAATTTTGATCCCAAATTATAAACTCACTAATTTTTTTTTGTATTTACAGTCTTCAAATGATGGAAATTCTTTGGTTTAAAGTGAGTGATAGATTTGAAAGGAAAAAGGTTAGGCTTAGAGGAAGAAAATGATGATTTGGAAGTAAATCTTTGAAATAATTTGGTTTTAAAGTTTGGGAATGTTTTCTAGTGATTATATATGAAATTCCAAAATAAGAATCATGAGAATTGACTGAAATTTGAGCTGGTACCAAACAAAAAGCGAAGAGAACTTCAATTTTACAAAACTAGAGTGATGGATACTAAAACCGTTGCTACAGTGATGGAGCTGCAGTAGCTAGTCACTGCAGCAACAGAAAACAAAAAGAACTTCTTTGTTCCTAGACTTTGGGCACTGCAGTAAGGGGAGTAACACTACAGCGACCAAGAAACCTCCATAAACATGATTTTTGGCATCTTTTCTCATATGCTTGCTATTCCAATTGTTTGGGATGCTTCTCCAAAGGATCTAAACATGGGTTAGATGAAAAATCGCCGAGATTTGTAGTAGATTGAATAGCTTGGCATTGAGGTAAGTAGCTAACCCTACTTAAATTATTGTAGAACTATTGTGGTAATGCTTTGGATGCACAATGTATAAAAATAGGTAAGGCCTCACAAAGGTAATATGGGGAAACCCCTTTTTGGTAATTTTAAAAATGCCCTAGTATAAAGTATGCAAATAGGTCAAGTAACCCGATATTTTGTGTATGTGTTTGCTTGATGTAAATCCACTTGGTGGAAGCATGCCGAGATTATATTCGACTTATGGAAAATTGTTAGGAGATCCCAACATGGTTGGGTGCCTGAAAATCACGTGTGTATGAATTGTTGGGTTGGGTAAGAGTGTACTTATAGAATAATACCTCACGAGGGAGGTCAGACATAACTGTAGGATTATGTGTGGTAATAAATGGATTAGAAAAGAACTCGCACATGAGCGATGTTACAATTAGCAATATAAGCACTTGTTGCTTATGAAGGGAGGTTGAGACTTATACATTTAGAATATTGTTAGTGTCATGTATAATTTAGTACTCGATGACATGGAAAGAAACTTTGTGTGGGTAATTAGCACAAATAACATGTTGTTTAGAAACAAGGACTTGAGGATGTATAGTCATATATATAATGCATGTGATAGATGTATATGTGGAAATGCAAAGATCATGTTGTGCCAAGAGTTGCCTCTCATATATTATGATTTTTTTTTATGTTGTGATGTGAGTGGATAACATCGCTCTGACTTATTTTATTTGAACACACATCATGTATACATGTTAAGGAGTCCTAGAGACCCAAGAAATTGTGATGTAAAACCCATATGACTCATAAACGAGTTGATTTACTGTATGTTAGTATATACACATGAGAAAAGAACATGCATTTGAGATTATGTGCATTGTGATGAAATGAGTTGAGTTGAGTATTGTATTCTCACTACTGTGGTTCTTGTATTATGTTATGGTTGTGGATTGGGCCTAGGTTGAGAAAGCCAAGATGGGCTATTCTCCTGAAAGGCAAAGTGAATTGAGCCTAGGTTGAAAAAGCCAAAATGGGCTATTCTCTTAAGAGTCAAAGTGAAATGAGCCTGGGTTAAGGAAGCCAAGATGGGCTATTCTCCTGAGAGGAAAAGTGAAATGAGCCTAGGTTGAAGAAGCCAAGATGGGCTATCTCTCAAGAGGCAAAGCGAATTAAGCCTAGGTTGAGAAAGTCATGATGAACTATTCTTCCAAGAGGTAAAGTGGAGCTCGGGTTGAGGAAGCCGAAGTAGGCTATGATATCCTCCCAAGGGGTGACATGATGGCATTGTAGGGGAGTTTGAGAAAGCTAAGGTAGGCTATATTGTACTCCCAATGGACGACCCATGTGGATGTGATTTCCTCTTGATTGGAATGTAAAATAATGCAATTGTGTTATGTGACTACGAATATTATGGATGTGAAGTCCAAAAAGACGTAATATATGAACACAAACAATGTGTATAAACTTGCCTAAATGTGATCTTGATTGCGATTATTGTTGTGTACAGTATATGATTGGTCAAATAAGGTATGAGCAATGGTGGTGCCTTAGGTAGTGTACCCCCGTGCGAAGGGATGGGAACCATAAGGTTCATGGATACAGGTGTAAGGTGCGAACCACCTAAATTAAGGATTTGGTTATAGGCAGTATAGCTACGAAAATGTTTATTCATATAATTATACATTTACATATATGTATCCATGAAATTGAAACCTTTTGAGTTTCTTTATATACCTTACCATAATTCATGTATGCGTACGGACACCAATGCTTGTTACTTGATTTGTTTTGAATGTGCTTGTGTACTGTTACCTACTTATTGAGTTTTCCAAACTCGTGCTTTCTATTGTTAACATTTTCAAATCTTGCAATTGGAGTTGAGAAGGATCCATTAAAGGAGTAGCAGACTCTCTAAGTGACCCTTTTAGTCGATGGGTCAATATATATTGTTTATTGTTAAGCTTTGGTCTAGAATGCTCTATAGTGGTATAGGTCGCCTATGTCTTAGATTGGTTGTATATTTGTTGCAAGATGTGATATGATAAGTATTATGCTAATGAGAAATCATTCATTCATGATGTTAAACAAATTTTCAAGCAAATGTAGGAAAGGTTTATTTTAAAATAAAAAGTGTTATTTATTTCTTTCTTTACAATCATGATTTAAGATAAATTACATATGGTTATATAATTGTTGGTTTATGCTTACAGTATTCAGGAAGGGTGTTCCCTTGTACTGAGCCGGTTAAGTGCTCGCGTTTTGGGGTGTGACACCCTTAATTTGTTAGGTTCATACCAAAAAAAACCTTTTTTATATATGGACTAGAAATTTTTAGCCCTCCCTTAACTCTATGTACTAAGGAAGTCTAAGGAAAACTAGTTTTCTCATGTTTGGTGTGATGGAAAGCAAAGCTTGATGGAAAGCCAAAATAAAAAATCAGTTTTCCATTTTTCACTTTTATAGTATGGCTTTGTCCCTTGAAAATTGTTTGGAAAATTGAAGCTTTCCATAGAAAAGAAATATTTTGAGTCTTCTGCCTTCCTTCTTCTTCATCCATTTATAGCATCTTCCTCTTTCAATAGTAATATTCATCAAACTAGGAAATCAAAAATCAAAAACCAAAAAACCCCCCACATGCTTCAAAATAGAATCGAATGTATTTTAGAAGTAAAATTTCAAAAAAGTGCTAAGCATAGCTCGACAAATAAGAATGGCTGCTTACAAGAGAGAGAGAGAGAGAGAGAGTAATATCTGTGAATTTTATGTTAGAGTTTATGTTGTTGCCTAACCTTGTGTGTACATGATTATATGTGAGAACTATTTTGCAAATGATGAATACTTGTTTTTATGTGGGTAATTGAGAAATGTTGTGCAATAAAACAACTATGATATCTCTATGTATTTATTAGTTGTTAATGTGAATTATATATTGAGGAAGTTAGTTTGCCAACTTGAGCCCTTTGATGGACCAAACTAAATAAAAATGTGAAACTCACTTTCCATGTGTAAATGTGAAGAACCTTAGTGATCTGAAGAGCATCTGTTGATGAGTCCATTATGATATTGTGGTATTTATGTGTTGTGTGATAGATATGTAATCCTTATGTTTTGGAGAGATTCCAATTTTGCCCTTGGCCTAAGATTTTCCTCTCTTCAGTCTTAAGGGGTAAATGGTCATTTTTACGACACACAAACACACTTAAACCCTCAACCCTTTCTTTCTCATGTGCACACATATTCTTCCCAGCGGTTAGCTTACACACATTTGCCTCCATAGTTGCTCCCACTTCCCTTCCCTCATGTACCTCACCCTTCCTTTGACTCCCAAGCTTTCTAGTAAGTAGCTTCCTCCAGCAAACCTCCTCCTTACTGAAAAATCCTTTGGTTCAAGGTAAATCCAAGTTGATTCCTCTTTTCTCTAGTTTTTTGGTTATATGGAACCCTAGGCAAGATTTTCACTTCAAACCTTCTTGTTAATGTTTGGTCATGCTTCTAAACCTTTTCTTATGTGTTTTGATGTACTTGGAACTTGATTCTTAAAGGAATTTCTAGAAAAACTTTGGTTTTGAACTGGTTTGAATTTTAGGTTTGAAAATGGCAATTTTGAAAGAAAGATGAGATTTTGATGTTGGGGAGTTGTTTTGCTAACAAAATGACATCTCTTTGGCTTGTGAACTTTGGTTTTGATGTTAGGGAACCATCCTTTGAGCTTGGGTATGTTTAAGGGTCTTTAGGAAGGTTAAGAACTAGAAAATTTCGTGTTCTTGCTGTAGCATACCACTATAGCGATGGAACTCTACTGCAGCAATGATTTCCTTGTGTGCTACTACCTTATTGATGTTGCAATTGTGGTTGGCTGTTGCAACAGCAATGAAACAGAGAGATGTATAACTTATCTTGCAATCTATTTATGGCATTTTTATTTTGTTATGTAATGATGAGAATGAAATCAAATAGATACATATTGATATAAGAACTCTGGCATGATTTAATGAAAGGAATTTTCTACTCTTAACATGTGGAAATAGTTTTTCAAGTTTATAATAGATTTAATGCTTGCATGATGTGAATATGGTTATTGGTTGATTGTGTTTTATCAGTCTAGGCTTGTAGTGAAAAGATTAAGCTCACTTATTGTGCCGGTTATGTGCCCAATTTTGGAACATGACACACACACACACACACACACACATACACACACATATATATAGAGAGAGGGAGAGAGAGGGAGAGAGAGGATCTTCTAGACTTCTGGTGCTAATTTATTTTAGTGGCTTCTTAATTACATTTTATTATCAAGGCAATTAGTAAAATCATACTAAAATTTTTTCTTTCTTATATTTTAAATCTCATACCAAACAAAGTAATCAACATTCATTTCTATTCTTTTCTAACTCATACCAGACATATTTGTAATCAATTTCCCTTTCTTTTTTCTTTTTCTTTTTCCTTTTCCTTTTTCTTTTTCTTTCCTTTAAAAATATTTTATGTGTACCACACATGAGCTAAGGGTTACTTTTTAAGGTTAATGTCTTTTTTTTCCTATTTTCTTTCTAATTTTATCAAAGTTTACTATTTCGTTATTTTTTGTTAAATATAGTGTTGCGAATGAGTTTACATTTTTATTTAAAATATTTAAATCAACCATAAATAATCTATCTTCAAGACTCCAACTATAATTTAATATTCAAATCAACTATAGTTTACATTTTTCCTATTTTCTTTCTAATTTTATCAAAGTTTACTGTTTTATTATTTTTTGTTAAATATAATGTTGTGAATGATTTTACATTTTTCTTTAAAATATTAAAATCAACCATAAATAATCTATCTTCAAGACTTCAACTATAATTTAATATTTAAATCAACTATAAGTAAAACAAAATATGCATCCATTTAATTCTTCAAATATTTATATAATAAATAAAAGTATTACTATAATTAGAGGTGTTAATGGGTTAGGCTTGGATCGGATCAACCCAAACCCTTTAGGGCTTTTAATAAACTTGGACTGGGTTGAGCCATGCTTAAGTTGATAATTAAGTTGAAAATTGTAGTTCAGTCTAGCCCTTTAACAGCCATGGACTACACTGGGCCAGCCCACACTTTTTTATTTAAAAATAATTATTTTATATCCATAATTTAAATATATATATATTATAAATTTAAATATAATGCATGATAAAATAAAAAACATATCATAAATGACATTTTTATTCAATAAAACTCAATGAGAAAGAAACATAGGTTAGTGTCAAATATATAAAACAGAAAAAAAAAATTATAGCTTTTTCAGCATTTTATTTTTAATTTTAGAAGTATCTCTTTTAGATTACAACATTAGGTTGAGTCATTCATATACATTTTTTTATAGACCAATTTTCTATTTTTAAACGATCTTGACAACTCATGACCTAAGTAATAAAGAAAAACTCAAAGTACTAATATTTTTAAATATTTTTTATTAAAGGACCAACCCCATCTCAGGGTTAAGCTAAAAATTCTTATTAAATATGAGCCACTAAATTTTTAACCCGTTTCACCCTATTTACAAGGTTTGACAATTCTAAATATAATTATCTAAAATAACAGCGAAGCATATTATTCTAACAATAAAATTTTTTGACCTTTTAAAATAAAAATTCAAATAAATTATTAAAAAGATATAAAAATAAAAATATGATTAAAAAATGAGATATGAAAAGAATTAAATAAATAGATAAAAAAATGACAACTAATTATTTCAAACTTATTTATCTTAACTGAAAAAGAGGCTCGTTGAATTTTTTCGTCAATTGTCTGCTTAAGAATTTAAGGACTTCGGTTTACTTAAAAGATATCTTCATTTTGATTGGTTTTATTTATTTTTTAGAAAATAACCGAGTTTACTTAAAACTTTAAAAATTTATTTGATTACGCGTGTTTTAGCCTTTTTTTAATCATTAAAAGATAACTTATTAAAAAAGGGGCAAATCAAAAAATTTGTCAAATATTCCAAAATATTGATACAAATCAGATAAAAGAATGTTAGATTTTTTGAGAACATATTAAAATTTTTTAAAAAAATGTTATAATGAATTAAATGTAAAAAGATGATTATTTTAAAAGTATAATTTCTAAATATACAATCATTCTAAAAAAAATATATAGACTTTTGGCAACCCGCTCTTTTGGATCTGCAAATCTCACTCATGTCAATTAAAATACACATAAAAAAACTCAAATGGCTTAATTATCATTTCCTTCAATAAATATTAGTAGGATACGTCACGACAAGTTAAAAGAAATAAAATGAAAGGGTAATAAACAAAAAATGTACTAGAGAATAGAGATACTGCTGTTGCCCTAAGGGACATGGTCGTCTTTCTACATTACACCCAGGGACAACCGGGTAACTTCAGGCTCCAGCGGAAGCAGCTAGACCCCTTTATATGCTAACCTAGGTTTTAAGTCTCAGTTCTTCCTGCTTCTCATCTACTCAATGTGATTTTGTGGCTCTGCGATTCTCAGGTGAACATTTGGACTGTTCCGGCCTTCTTTTTAACACTGCTAATTTCTGTACAAAGGTGCCGATTCTGTTAACTTTCTGCAATTTTTGCTGACCCATGGTTAACACTGATCTATGTGCTCATCCGTTTTGGCGCACATCAATTTTAACATTCGTATGTTATACATCGGATTGTAGGTAACATTTGGTTACTCCCATCGATGAGTATATTCTCAAGTTGTTTTCTATGAAACTTGACGGCTTAATAATAAAATTTGTTTTATGCTTTGGGCTCTACCGGATATGTAGCTAGGGTTTTAGGTTTGCAGCTTGTTTTTTATATATCAATTTTTCGCGCTGTTAATTCTACCTAAGTTGATCTGTAACGAGCGCTTGGCTTGGTGATTATTATTCCCTGATTACCTGATTTCTAAATTCAGTGAAGTTTTAAATGGGATTTGTTGCGATTTCCCTTTGGAGGTCATCATCAAGAGTTGCTTACGGTCGTGAAGGGCTTGTTGAATAATTCATTGTTGGAGGATATATATTTTGTGGGCAAAGCCCTATTTGACAATGACTGCGCCTAACTGTCAATGCGAGGTGTATAATAGCATACCGATAGTGATACAGTGCAATCTATTACCTGTCTCTGCATTTACTTTTGAGTTTAGCTTACCAATGCTTAAGGTGCTAGGAAGGTTATGAACTGCTAAATCGATATGATATATATACTAAGTTGTTGTTTACCTCTGATGCATTACTAGTTCTTATCAATAATTAACTGGTGTTTCTTTACTGATTATGTGACTCCAGTGGTTATGTTAGCTTGAAGTCTGATTCATAAAAGAAGTACAATGACAAAGAAGAAGAATCCCCTGGTGTTTATAGATGTCTCTATAGATGGGGATCCTGTTGAAAGGATGATTTTTGAGGTACATTTTCTTTTTGATATGTTTATAGTTTATACATGATGCATCTTCTATTTTGGATTTTTCAACTTCTTTCATTTGGAGATAGAAGTACAAATTCAGCCCAATGATTGATATCTGTTCTCGCAGCTTTTCTATGATATTGCTCCCAAGACTGCAGAAAATTTCCGGGCACTATGTACAGGTAATAATTTGATTTGCTGAATTTTTGTTTTTTTAATTCCAACTCCTAGTGAAACCTTCCTGTCTTACAATTTCTAGTCCGACCAACTGAACTCGCCTTTGACTTGTTCATGTATTTTCATTTCATGACGTGGTTTCACCCTTTTCTCATTTAATTTTTTCCTTTTGTTTTTCAGGGGAAAAAGGAATCAGTCAAAGTACTGGCAAGCCACTGCACTACAAGGGTTCTTTCTTCCATCGCATTTCAAAAGGCTCCATTGTGGAGGTAAGTTATTTTCTCTTCTTGTTATATTTAGATTGTTGTTCTGTATTGTAGATCTATTTATGTCTTATCGTTTTCTGGTTGAATGAGGCTTAGTAGTGGTCCCTCTTTTAGTCAATTACCCTTGTTTATGCTGTAGGATACAGGGCTGACGGTCATGACTGCTTTACTTGTGATATAGTTTTAAGGTTGTACTTACTAAGTTGTCTGTCTTTGCCATGCTTATAATTATAAGCTTCGCTACGTACAAACCCACTATGTATGCATTCTGGTATTGCAAATGTGTATTAATAGATGGCTTTCTTTCTGCAGGGCGGTGATTTCGTCAATCGTAATGGTAAGTATTCTATCAATGCATTGACTCTTAGGATGACATGCCTCTCCAGTTTTTGAAGCTTGCAATTTGATACAATATATTTAGTCACTTTCTTTATGTTTTTATCATTTGGTTATTCAGTTGTCCGAGTTGCAAGCCTTGTTCCCTTTGCATGTTTCCTGTGAGAATGGTAATTTCTTTTTCTAAGTTGATTAGGAACATAATCAACTAAGTTCGTTTCAAGAACACAGCTTGGCCCTTTTTTTTTTTTTTAGGGGTCATGAAAGCAATTTGTTTCTAAATATTGGGTGTTTTTTTAGTCTATGCTCTTTCATCTGTTCTCTTAACACCTTTTATGTATTATTTGTTTAAATTGTCATATGTGGATGTTGCTATCTTCTTGCCAAATTATCTTGGGCTATCACATGAAGAAATTAAATAAAGTTCTATTTAGTTTTTGTACCCTGTGTCTTGCCACCTTTATTTGGGGAGGTGGACAAAAAGATTGGCTAAGCCTTGAGAGGATCCTAACGTAATTTATTTATTTTTCATCACAAAAGTCTTTATTTGGAATGCATTCTGAATAATTGGTTAAATAGTTATCTGTCTGGAAATCATAAGTTAGTTGTTTACTAGAACTGATGTGCTGGTGTATGAGTAAATCTTCAATTTAGATCTATTACTGGCGCACATCCATATTAATTCTTTTTTCAGGAGTCACATTTGTACTGTATCTGAGATGCTATGATACTGTAAACTAGTTGTTACTTCCTTAATAGTGTTAATTTCTAGTTGAAGTTTAATAGGGGCCAATGCAGAGTTTTCTTAATTTCCCAAATTTGTCGATCTTCCTTTCTCAACTCTAGATGTATCTCATGGCTCTTCTGCATTACATTTTCTCCTGTTTTGCAGGGACTGGTGGAGAAAGCATATATGGCTCAAAGTTCCCAGGTAAGAATACTGGATGTCATCATTCAATTTTTGGAGTCATCATATAAACCTCATTTTTTATTGAATGTGATCTTCGAGAATTTTGCTGTCTTACAGATGTAGCTGTTTTTTTGTTTTTTAATGAATACATAGTCTTCACTAGTTGTACTTGTGATTTATTTCAGATGAGTCACCTAGGCTTAAGCATGATGCACCAGGTCTGCTCTCCATGGCAATTGCTGATCGTGATACTCTTGGTTCTCATTTTATGATCACATTGAAAGCTGATCACCATCTTGACAGGTTTGCTTGTTTTGATGTTGGTGGTATTTATTAGCTTCTATTGTCTGTAGTACATTGTTTCTGGTTAATTGTATAATATACTTACTCTGTTCAGTTGTATGGGGTCGTTTGCAGGAAGCATGTAGTCTTTGGGAAGCTTGTTCAAGGTCATAATATATTGAAGAAAATTGAAGATGTGGGCGATGAAGAAGGGCATCCAACCGTAACTGTTAAAATCATTAATTGTGGTGAATATAATGAGGGTGAGTCTCATGAAGGCTTTTTAAGTGATATTAGGTTCTACAGTTAAAAAATTGATATTATTTGTCTGATATAAACTAAAGAATGTTTCCACTCCAATACCAGATTCTAAAGCATTATGTAAGATATTGTGCTTTCCCGAGTGTATGGCTCTAGCTTGGCTCAGCATGTCATAGATGCGTTATTTTTCCTAGTAATTGTTTGTTTTATGTTTGTAGATGCAAAGAAGACAAATAAATTGACTTCTGAGACCAATAATCATGAAGCACGGCGGAAGGGAAAGCACAAAAAATCTTCAAGAGACAGAAGGAAAAGGAGAAAAAGATACTACACATCAGACTCAGAGAGTTATTCTGATTCAGACACGGAATCATCAGACTTTGATAGTGAGTCTGACTCAGATCTGTCTTCATCATCTTACATAAGTTCTTCCAGTGATGACAGGCGAAGAAAGAGAAAGAGATCTTCTAGGAAAGATAAACATAGACGCAAAAAAAGAAGGGATAGACGCCGTGACAAGAGGCGAAGGAGACGGGATAGAAGATCAAAACGTAGATCAAGAAGGTATTTGCTACTTAAGATTGACTAAACCTCTGGTAATAATTTAGTGCATT
The DNA here is from genome assembly GCA_037074585.1 of Biancaea sappan. Taxonomy (NCBI): domain Eukaryota; kingdom Viridiplantae; phylum Streptophyta; class Magnoliopsida; order Fabales; family Fabaceae; genus Biancaea; species Biancaea sappan. The sequence continues at coordinate 40,239,817 of CM073494.1, forward strand.
CCTGATTCTGGGGACATCTTTCTATGTTGTAGTTGTTTGCCAGTTTGTTGTCATGAACATATGATAGTCACCTAGTGTGCTCTCACATGTTAGTTCATTTTGTCTGTGTTGTGTCTTTATACCTTTATTTCATGTTTGCTCAGATGAATATCACTGTTAGTATATGTTGATTGGCAGTACTTATTGATCTTATCACTGTTTCTATATGCTAACAAGTTATTCTCAAATTTAATATTTGTCCACGGATGCCATTGAAGTTGTGATGTTTTGCTTTGTCAGGGAATCAGACAGTGCTACTGATTCAGACAGTGAGAGCAAAAGCAACAGCAGCTCTGACAGTGAAAGTTTTGATGGTCAGGGGAAGGGTCAAAAGCGTAAAGATCATTCTCAGAAGAATGGTATTATTTATATTTAAGTATATTTACCTAAAGATCACTCAATCAAAATAAATCACTTCACCTTTTCCCTCTTGTTTCCTTTAATAAAGCAAAATTGCAAAATATAAGTTAGTTCTTGTCTATCAAAAAAAAAATAAGTTAGTTCTTACATAAGTTCCTTAAAGTTGTTTTACTGGGTTCTTGATTTAGGAGTGCTTTCTACTTGCTTAATTTATATCCATCTAGTAAATCTATATTCTAGTTTTCCTTTTTTACTTTTGAACTAACAACCACTAATCTTAAATTAAGAATTCATCTAACTTCTGTCCAAGAATTGGAAGTAACAAATAAGGCAAGTACTTTTATGCAAAGCATATGGAGTATCTGGTTCATATTATATTTATCTGTAAAAAAAAAAGTCATTCATCTAGCGGCTCCAATGAGCTGGTTGCATGTGTTAGTGTACCTTTTCATTGCACAATATTCTATTACACTCGATTCTCTTGATTTGTAATTGTCGTGTAATTTGTGTGGTGATTCGGCCTCAATTTTCTTGAATATTTTGTAGCCGCTGAAGTTCAGTATCCCTTAGCTGGGGATAAAGAAGTACCACATCATAAAAAGAGGGAAGCAGTGGGTATGCTAGAGAATGATGAAGAATCCCCCAAAGAAAATGGAGAACGGCATAGCAATTGTTTTGGAGCTGATTCTAGGTCTGACAGAAGTGAGGAGAGGCAGCCTGATGTGATGGATGATCATCCGGGCAAATCTAGGTCTACTTTCCACCCTTGTCCCACCTCAGTTATTCTTTATGCTTATCATTTCTTCCAGATCTGGTATTTTATTAAAAGTTGATGAGCAGGAGTCGAAGCATGAGTCCCAAGAGGACCATGAGTAAGAGTATGAGTATTAGTCCCAGGAGAAGTGAGAGCAAGAGCCCAAGTGCTAGTCCAGAAAGGAAGATGAGCAGAAGTCCTAGTGGTAGTAGAAGCCGTCGTGCTCCATCACGGAGGAGTTTCAGCAAAAGTCCTGTTAGAAGCATCAGTAGGAGCCCAAGCAGAAGCATCAGCAGAAGCCCAGTGAAGGGAAGGAAGGGAAGTGTCAGTAGGAGTCCTGTGAGAACTCTCTCTCGTAGAAGTGTCAGTGAGAGCCCTGTCAGATCCCCATCTCTAAGCCGTCGGAGCAGGAGTTCACCTAGAATATCATCACGAAGACCAGTCAGCCGAAGCCCTGTAAGGGTTTCAAGAAAGAGTATAAGCCGAAGTCCTGTTAGATCCTCTGCAAGAAGTATAAGTAGAAGCTCTGGTAGAGTTCCTTCAAAGAGGAGCATCAGCCGAAGTCCCATCCGGGCACCTAGCAGAAGCATACGCCGCAGCTATTCTAGAAGTCCCAGCCCTGTTCGTAGGGCAAGGTCACCTCATAGGAGGAGTTTGTCAAGGAGTGTCTCACCTGAGGTATCCCCAAAGCGTATCAGAAGGGGAAGAGGTTTTAGTGAGCGATATTCTTATGCCAGGAGGTACCGAACTCCTTCTCGGTCTCCTGTGAGGTCGTACCGGTACAATGGAAGAAGTGACCGAGACAGGTAAAATTGCATATGGTTTTTCATTTAGTATTATACATAAGTGGTGTTGAGAATTGATTGTCATCAAATAATCCTACACTTTTTTGTGCTCAGATATTCTAGTCACAGAAGGTATTCCCCTAGGCGATACAGAAGCCCACCACCACGAGGAAGAACTCCACCAAGGTTTTTATTCACTTGCTATAATATATTACATTTCTAGGAATTTTTTATTACTAAAGATTGTTTGAGGCATAATTTGTCCATATGCTGAGTTGGTTTCATTGAGATTTTTTGGGTGCCTAAATTTGGTTCCTCTGTTAATTGGTTGTGTAAGCAATCTGTCTGTTGAATAGTAAATTTTTTAATTGAACACCTATATGTAGGTACCGAAGCAGAAGAAGTAGGACTCCCTCTGTATCGCAGAGTCCTCGTTACCGTGCTCGCCACTATAGCCGAAGCCGTAGTAGAAGCCCAGTTCGCAGTCGTTCCCCTGTTGAGCCATATAGATCTCGCCCCTCTCATGTGGAGAAGCATAGGTCATCTTCACGAAGCCACAGTCCATCGCAATCTAGGTCTTCTGTTGAATCAATCTCTTCAAAGGGCAAGTAGAGATAGATCAAGGTCATCATCATCCAGAAGCCCTGATGGAAAGAGGTTTGGTTCCCCAGATTCAGATCAAAGGTGAATACTACTCCTGAGGGTATGGAGTTGGAGGGTTCAATTTCTAAGCTGTACCTGATTGGCTAGAATTCTCCCCCCTTCCCCGCAATATGTGATGGCATGTTTGAAGTTGAACAATAGTTACTAGAATAAGTTAAGGTACTTGTCCCATTTAGGACGCGGTTTGAGTTATTGAGATATTTGCTGGAGGCAGCTAGAGTGTGTTTACGTAGATTTTGTTGTAGTTAAATGCTTGAGTTGAATTACAAAATTTTGCTCATATATTTCTAATTTGGTTGACGGGCCCCTACCAGATAATGTGCTTACTGCATCCGTCGTGAGTTGGAACTATTCTAGGCACGTAAATGTATTTTATCCTGTCGGCATGGGTTCGTACCAAACGGGTATATTGGGTGACGTGACATAGAATGAAAAAGGTGGTAAGTTAAGTAGCTAACGTTTATTGACTAATACAAGTAGACTCCAATGAATGGTTAACGTGTGGGTGGTCAATAATGAATTGGTATCTTATCGTTTAAAAATATTAGAAATTAACAAGTGCAATTAAAGTCAAAATTCAAATCTTATTCTCCATTAAGGATTGGACGTTTGATTTACTAGATTTAGAGGCGTCTATGACGTTAATATTTTCTTGTATAAATAATTCTACCTGTGGGGGATTCGTCCTCTACTGAGTTGATCCGTTGCCCCCCGTTCCCTGCCAAATAGAAGGAACAGAAAAGAAGGAAAAGAGAGAATTATGGGATCATCGATTTAGAAAGAAGTGGTGGGTTCTCCAATGCTACTACGACTTTGAAATTATCTACTCATATCTGCGTTCCCGTACTAAGAATTGCCTAACTTATCGATATTCAAAGAAAGTATAACTTGCTGGTTGAATCTTCAAACCACTAAGAAGGAACAAGTTCGGAAACGATGTCGTCATCTGGGATTGTTGAAAGCATCAATGAATGTGTGTCCCTAGCAAAATCAGACTCCACTGAAGCTCAGGTAAAAGCCCTCCAAACGTTGGTTTCCATCACCAAGGTCAGTCCTCAAAACAGAACCTTGGTCGCTCAAACAGAGAGAGCAATTCCTGTGTTGGCTTCTCTAACAAAAGCTTCCTCTCCCATCATCCAAACCCTCTCCTTGTTAATCCTCTTCAACCTTTCCCTGAACCCTGATCTGAAGCACTCTCTTGCTGATATGGAAACCATTCACCACCTCAACTCCCATATCACCTCACCAACTTCCCCTGACTCCTGCAAGTTAGCCGCCTCATTGATCTGCAGTTTGGCCTTGCTTGACAAAAACAAGGCCAAGTTAGGAGTAGCCGGTACAGTTCAGTTCTTGGTTCAGGCTATATCAGGCTCTCCTGACACTGATTCCCATCACCTTTTAAGTTGCTTAGCTGAGCTTGTCCACTTCCATGGGAACTGCACTGTGGCTGTACGAGCAGGGGCCGTTCCAGTGCTGCTTGAAGTGGTTCAGAGCGCGGATAGTGAGGACCTAGCTGCGACTTCTCTTGCTATTCTTGGTCTTCTTGCTAGGTTTGATGAAGGGCTCAGTGCTTTGAAGAACACTGACCACATAGTGAATTCCCTGTTGCATGTGTTGAAAGGGAGGTCCTTGTTGAGTAAGGAAGGTGCAGCTGAGATCCTTCTTCGCCTATTTGATGACAGTGAGGAGTGTGTCAAAGAGGCATTGATGCTGCCGGAGTTTTCTACTGTGCTGGCTGATCTTTCTGTGAGAGGTTCTACTAGAGTTCGAGAAAAGGCTGATTCGCTCATGAAGAAGATGGGTGAGGCTAACTTGGGCACTTCTGTGGATGGGAGCACCCTATTTGTTTGAAGGAAAAGTACTATTTGGTTTATTTTTGATTCATTGTTCTTTGAACCCAGTCTATGGAGAATTGAAGTTAATTTTTAATAGTAAATTATCAAAATTTATTGCTTCATTTTGGTTTCAGTATTGTAGGCTGATATATGGTGCTTAAAGGTGTTGCTCTTCAGGAACTTGTATGAAGGTCAAGCACGTTGAAGAAAAGGTTTGATGGTATCTACTTTTAGAAATTTTCTATGAGAAAATAGATGAAATTGAGAGCAAGCTAATGACCTGTTCTGCAAAATTGAAAACTCTAAAAGGCACTAGAATATTATAATTTTTTGAGTTCAAACATGAAAATGCAAACTACTTTGAGTAGTTCTCAGTTTTAACTCAATTTGTTAGTCACAAGTCATCTTATTTTTGGAAACTAATAGAAGCTTTTTTATGGAGATATGGTTTATGCTTGAATGGAGAAATTGATGTTTGTATTACTGACTTCTTGCTTGCAAAATAATATGGTGGATCTTACAATTTATGGAATTTTGCCACCGCCCAAAATATATCAAATACAAGATATCTCCAAAAAAAAAAAAGTTTGTAGGCGCAGTGGTGTGCAATTGCAAGTTGTGCTGTGAACTCTTCTTCATGATCAACTTGATTTGATTTCTAACGTTGTCTCCCTTAAATCAAGTTGACAAAATTAATCATTCGGAGTAATCTCTTCAACTTGTTAACTAATTCAATTTTTTAATAGCTTTGTGAAAATGTTTGGAATTTGTTCTTTTGTATTTTAGTAATCAATTAATACTTCGTTCTCAACTATTAGTTCATAATCTAGTGAAATGGAATGTTTATGTGCTTAAATCACCCATGGAATATTAGGGCCCGTTTGGTTTGTGAAAACATTTCTTGTTTTCATTTTCAGTCTTTATTTCTTGAAATGCATTTTCATTTTCAGTTTTTATTATTTTAAGAAACTTGTTTGGTTTGTAAAGTTGAAAACTGTTTCCCAAAAATGAAAATAATGAAAACATGCTTGGTATGAATATTTCTGGAAATGAAAATTTTAAAAACATGTTTGGTTAATGTGTTTTCGATTCTTTTCTTATCAATTTCAACTAAGGTTTCAAATAATTTTTTATCATATTTGCACATACACACATATAAAGAAATCAAAAAACAAATCTGTTCAACTTTACAGATCACTTTATAGATTGCCAAATAAGATAATATATTTAATTAAACTTAACCAAATCATATCAAATATATAAAATTAGCTCTACTAATCAGAGTCTTTTATATGTAAAAATAATACTAATGAGTTCTATTTGCCCACATTTCATTGGCAATATTTTCTCTAATTTGTGCCATTTGAGCAGTCTGAGCAACATCAACAGTAATCCCCTCTTGGTGTCCTAATCCATGTTCTCCTGGTATTGTTGCACCTTCTTGAGAATAATCTTCAAACAGTCTATCGGTAGTATGTTGCATCCTAATGAAGTTATGAATAGTGCAACATGCTGTAGGAATTTGTCTTTGTCTTCGTATTGGATAATTTGGCATTAATTTTAAAATGGGAAATCTTGCCTTCAATACTCCAAAACACCTTTCAATGACATTCCGTAATGAAGAGTGTCTATGATTAAACAATTCATACTTGCCCCTAGGTCGACTTTGTCCATGATAATCTCGTAAATGGTATCTCTGGCCACGATATGGAGCAAGATATCCAGGCATATTAGGATAACCAGAATCAACAAGATAAAATTGATCTGTTAAAAGAAAAACAAATGATTTCATGAGATAACTCAAATGTTCATAAAATATTAATTTAACTACTAATATTTTAATATGTTGATATACCTCCATGAGGTTTCGAAAAATTGTTTTCAGGTTTCAAGGCATCTAAAAACACCCTTGAATCATTTGCTGTCCCTTCCCATCCAGTATACACAAAGGTGAACAACATATCAAAATTGCATACTGCCATGACGTTTTGTGTCACTAAAACTTTTCTTCCACGAAAGGCAGTTTGTTTTGTTGTAGGAGCCCAAGCAGCAACATGTGTGCCATCAATAGCACCAATGCAATTCTATAATTGAAACAAAAATTAACTATTATAACTTCAAAAAACTCATTATCTAAAATACAATAACAACATAAGTAATAGTTTACCTTAAAATAGGGAAAGTATTTTCGATTCTCCAAAATGCGTCTGTGAGTACTCCCTTGATTTCTAGGTCTGATGATTGTTGTGCCCAACACGCAAACAGCTCGAAGTACTCTTCTAAACCATTTGCTTACTGTATGAAGAGAATGTTGAAAACGCTCTGCAACAATTCTGTGCCGCAAGCTATGACAAACTATGATCAAGAACATTGCCACTGCTTCCTCTACACTTACTTTTTTACCATCTTTCCCGTCAACATGGAAGTTCTACAAGGCACCTTGTCAATAAAAGACTGTTGGTACTCCATGATTAATTGAATCATAATTAAGTCTCCTAAATCATCATCCAAGTCACTTGACTCCGTACTACTCTCAATGAGTAAATTATCTCTATTTTCATCCATGGACATACTGATCTGTTCAAAAGTTTAACATAAATTAATACTAAACTATTAAAACATGTAAAACTGACATAACTTAGACATAATTGTAGTAAGCATAATCACTTCAAATATATCGATTGCGTATAATAAAGTTATACAATTTATAAGTACTAAATAATGTGTTAAAAGCCAAAATGATAAGAAATAACAATAATACTGATAAGTTATACAATCAAGTAATGCATCCTACTCAAAGGATTCTAGCCAACCCTTTCGTCTACAAGCTGACATCTTAATGAACATGCATCTCCAATCTGGATCCTTGAATATTTTTGTTGCCTTGTTGTACAAAAAATTTGAAACGTCATCCATAGAGTCTAATAACTCTATGCACCTATCAATAGAATATGGATCAACTACAGGAGTTGCTTGTGCTTTATATCGTTCTGCCCTAGCCTTACTCGCCTCTGTTCTTGCACTCATTGTTTCTGACCATTGTTCCAAGCATGCTTCTAGTTTTTCTAACTTCGATATCTTTGGCTCTTTTCGTCGACGTTCACTTGATGAACTAATTGCCTTATTTTTTTTACTACCCTCCTTAAAACCTTCATCCTCAACATCAACAACATGCACACCTTTTGAAAGAAAATCTTCCTCTAGCTCTCACTCCTCATCTGAATTTGGTGGCTCTTGAGTGGAGGCATGACTTAACGCACCAGTTGCAGTGCTAGTATTGAATATCTCACCTAAGATTTCATAGTTGTGATCAAAACCATGCCTCTTGAATTGCCGGTAAAATCGTCCTTTCTGTATAAAAAAATGAAATAAATTTTATTAAAATGCATTTGCAAATATAATAAAAATAATCAATAAATTTTGCACGCACCGGAATAAGGTCTTGCCAAACTTCTTCATTAGCATTTACACGATTTGATTCCATATCCCATGTAACTCCAGTGAGACCCAACAAAGTTGAAAACTCTCGATGTTGAATCCGAAGACGGTTAAACTTTCCTTTCAATCTCTCAACACCATAATTTTGTCCAATGATTTTTGTCAATTCATCATTTACTTCATTCCAAATCTTCAACTTAAATGTTGATGATTGTAATTTATTGTTCTTCACTTGATCATATATTAGTTGAATGAAAATCTTCGTATTTTGAACTGACCATTCCATAGTATCTCCTTTTTCACTTTTTCCTCCCATTTTGTTCTAATTACATAATATGAAATTTCAATTTATCAAGAAAATTTTCATGGGATATTTAAAAAAATATATAAAGTACTAAATAGGGAAAATGGGACACTAATAATATATCTATTAACAATGATAAACAATCAACAAACAAATTTGATTTAAATTTAAAGAGAGTAAGTACCATCAGCAACTTGTTGTCCAAATACAAATTAGAGCCTTTATAAAAAAAAAATAATCATAAGCCCATATATTAAGGCCTTCTATTCTTAATTTCTCCTTTTTTTTTTTAAATACTATCATTTAACAGCAACAACTTTCTAATCCAACAAGTCTATATTACATCATCTTTCTCAGGAACCCACAAGAAGTCTCAGCCAAATTTATTCTTTCAATAAAACCCTACCTATAGAATTGATACATAAGGCAACAAAACTTCTATGAACGCTTGCAGCACATAGCATTAAACAAAAAAAGGTTAAGACATTAAAAAATTTCAAGAGTCACATAAACCCACAAATATAGTCCATCCTTCAAACTCGACAATAACATAAATCTAGAGGAGCAAATATTAAGGGGAAAATAGAACAACAAAAGGAACAAGGGGAAAGGGAAGGAAGAGAAAGGCTATATTTGCAAGAAAGACTAAACCTCATTCCAGTAGAAATTTTTATCGATATGTTCATAAACTGATTGCTTATAAAAGGAATGATTGACTATTTGAAAAGAAATTTTCTCCTTTTTTTTAAATACTATCATTTAATAATATTTTTATAAAAAATTAAAATAAATAAAGTTACAACAATGATAACAGTAAGAGAATATACATATGCTATTCAAACCTCAATTTAAAAGACAATTATAGATCAAACAAAAAAACATTTTGAATACCCAAGGTTCATACTCTCATATTAAAAAGAAGTAATGTAATTGATTTATTGATAGATGATGGGGTGTACGCACAGTGGATGAAGGGGAGAAAGTAGGATTACATTAAAATAGCAACATTGGTAGAGTTATACAATAATGTGGGCTTATTGTGTCTGGTTTTGATCTTCTTGGCTGCGGAATTCCCACTGCAACACTGGCCTCAGAGATACACTCAACAGAGAATGCAAGAATCACAAGCCTTTCCATTCTGTCTCTCATTGTAGAAATATGTATGATGCACCAGGATCTATATATATATATATATATATGGAGCTTGCTAGCTAACAAGAGAAATGGAATGATAGAGAAAAAAGGCAAGCTTGAAGAACTGGACAGTACATAGCTTAGGAATATAGCAGTTTAGCTAGAAGGAGGCTTCATATATATATATATATATATCACTCCACACTAGCTCTGTTATGAAGACACAACTATGTTACGTATGCAGAGTGTGGCCACACTTAAAACCATTTGGTAGGTGATCGATATGTTTGGAGGATTCACCAATTAGTGAATTATTCAAATACAAGTGATAATGATCAATGTCAATATAGACAAGTTTAACCTAAACACACTATCAATTCACGTATATGTCTCTAACGAACACCATATTGAAAAAAGTGACTAAAGCTGACCTATGACTGTGATCAGGCCTATCCTTTTCCACTCCTAAATTCCCTTCACTTATCTCTCTTGTAGAACAAGCATCACAGAAAAGTTTCTTTATGAGTGGATTTACCAACTGCCCCACCACTTCTCTTTCCCAGAAAATCAAGTAGAATGGAAAGGATATGAAATCTGATAGTAGTGTCACGACAGCTAGGAAAAACAACACTTGCATTCCTATTTAAAAAAATATCTCATTTGCTTGACTACACCAACGCCAACGTCTCAAATTCTCATTGACTTTTGCCTCACTCTATACATACTCTTTCACAGTCAGGTTTCCACAATCAGGTGAAGGTCACAATTCAATCAATTAAAAAAAACAGAGACAATACTGACCCAATTTTAAAATGTAGAGACAATACAAGACCTAATGTTAAAATAAAAGAATATGTAAATACCCTAGGTTCAAGCGAAGCCATATCAAGAAGCAAGCTTAAAATCAAGAGTATATTCTTACCTCGCCGGATTTGAGAGATGAAGGCTTCGGAAAAGAATGAATGTCGTTGCGCCGATGAGTAGACAGCAAAATGGTGACTGCGCCTAGAAGCAGCAAGAGTACACCGAAAGAAAGAGCACACTAGAAACGGCGAACTAGACTTGAACGGAGGCAAGAGAGGGAGGAGCACGGCAGAACTAGATGAAGTAGGGTGGAAGAATGAACAGAAGCGTCGTCTTGGTCTTCACTGATTTGGTTTTCAATTTATTTACAAAAATACCACCGCATTTCCAATAGTTTTCAATTTATTTACAAAAATGCCACCTTGTTTTCACTTTTTCATTTCTTTATTTTCAAAATTTGAAAAGGAAACACTGAAAACATTTTTTTGATGTTTTCAGTTTTGGGCCTATTTTCAGAAATGTTTTCAAGAAAATGTTTTCATTAAATTCAACCAAACGCATTTTCAAGCCCGTTTTCTATTTTCAGTGAAAATGAAAACAGAAAATGCCCAAACCAAACGAACCCTTAGATTTTTGCAAAACATGATAGTGCAAAATCCTTTTAGTTGCTTGCAAATAATATAAGTTCATAAACTTTAAGTAATCTGACTCCGAAGACTATATTTTAGTCTTAGTACAATAAAATGTTTTAAACTTCCAATTAAACTTTTGTAATAAGTTGGATGTACATTTTTACCTAGGAAAAAGATACAGAGTGGTGCCTCACTCCAAAAATTTTTCGGGCTACGTGCCCAAATGGAAAAAAAAAATTAATGGGCACAAAAATCGAAGCAAGAATGGGGTTGAAAGAGAAGGTTAATCTCTTGGTAGTACGACATTTTTACTTTTCCCTTTTGTAGTAAGTTGGATGTACATTTTCTCCATCTTTTATTTCTTCAAAATATTGTTAGCAATTTATCATACTTCCTATGCGAGATGAAAATCCCTTCATTATAGCTAAGTTCAACTAAAGGACACATTTGAATACTATTCAGAATATAATAAAAATCCATGTTCTTATAGAACGTATCACTTTTGGTGCATGTTTTAATCCATACTTGATACTTCCTTCCTTTTGATTACATAACTTGCAAATTGTTTAACATTAATATTATTAAACAAAGCAACGAACACGCAAGGGAGGGCCGTGAACTGGTGTTTGCTAGAACTCAAATTATTTACAAAACTTTTTTCCAAAACACTTATATTATAGGTGATTTTGAAAAATGTAGAACAAACCAAAAATCATAATAATTAAGGAAATGTCTATTTAGATCGTTGGATTAGTAAAGAGCTCAAAACTAAAGAATTTATACGGAAAAAAAAGTAGAGTATTACAATAATATAAGCTTAACCTTGATACAAAAGTTTGTTTCCAAGTAAACTAGAACAATCTTACAATCTCTACAACACTTTATGTCTTAAAATGAATAAAGAAAATATATTAAGCAAGATATGATCATTATTTTATGCAAAATCTCATTATTTTATGCAAAATCTCAATACCATAACGTTAATAAATCAAGTTGAAATTCAAGAGTATATGGAATGAGAAGACAAACTCCAAGATTTACTTTGGTTTGGCTCCAATCTAAGTTTATATCCAGTCCCAAAACAACCACTTGAGATTTCTACACTAATTCTGCAAAGTTTAAATGGGCACTTATGAGCTTTTATAATTTCCAACTCAACCTAGAATTGTTTCTCTCCCTAATACAGATCTCACTTCTTTTCTTAGAGGAAAATTCTCTAAGAGTTTCCTCACTCTTGTTTTCTTTCACAAGAGATACACTATCTTTGCCTTATATATAAATCTTGTGAAGAAAGAATTGCTCAAATAAACTCTATGATTAGGTATACTAAATAAAGCTCTAAACTCAAATGATAGAGATTATTTAAGTTTTAGCTGAATGATATTTGTTTCTCTCTCAAAGATGAGAAAACAAATTGAAGATTATATTATAGCACTTGAGTCTCATTTTAAAAACATGTTTTGAAAGTCATATATATAGGGCTCTATGAAAAATAACCATTAGGCATATAAAAGATCTGTTATATATATATATATATATATATATATATATATATATATATTGTAAAAAAGAAATTCTAACAATGACCAATCAATTGTCAAGGTGTAATTGTTAATTGTTAGGTTATATATGACCGTTATATGGAACTTTATGGACCATTGGTCGAATGGTCAAGTTGGGCAATTGAGTAGTTGTTGTATGTCTCAAGTTTAATTTAAATAGTTGTAACTTCTTTATTTGAACTTCGTTTTAAGTAAATAACTTGTTGTTGGAAAGCTTTTGGGGTCTATTTTTAAATGAAACAAGTTTCATTTCAAAATTCATTTTCGTTTGGGAGATATGATCATAAATAGTCATCACATGTTAAAATCAAGTTTTGGTAAAAATTTATATCTCAATATCCTTCAAATCTAAACACATGTTTTTTTTTTCTTTTAGCCAAGTTGTATTAAACTTAGGGCTATTGGTTAGTTCAAACCAATTCTCGAACCTATCAAACCCAACCCACCCTGCCTTGTTTGGTCTACTTTGGTTCAGATTCACGGGTTGAAGAAATTTCAACTCACCCAATCCAAATATATATATATATATATATATATATATATATATATATATATATTTATAATTTAATTTAATATGAAAAATTTTTTTTTAAATATTTTTTTTAATTTTTAAAAAATTGCCAATTTTTGTTTTTTAAAAGTCGAACCCTCCAAACCAACTCATTCACTAGCAGGTTGGTTCGGTTTGATTTACTCATAGAAAATCTCAAAAATCAAATCAAACCAACTAGCCAAGTTTTGTGTGGTTTGGTTCCAAAAAATGCCCAACCCCGAACTAATCTAACCCTAATTGAACTAGCAAATACTAATCTAAATAACTACATTTCATATAAAATCTTTTAGCCTATTGTAATTATATCTAGTTGAGTCCATTGTCTATCTTGATGTAACCAAGCTCTCAAAACTTCAAATCTTCCAATTCTTTAATTCTTGGAGCATCTGTCACACCCTACTCAAGGCACGTGACTAGCACAGCTGGTGAGTTTGCCTCCATAATCGTAAGTCTAAACTAATACAAGACATAAGCCAAACAAAACCATACACAACAATAAAGATAGCAACTCAAGATGTCAAAATATAATATTCTTCATTTATATTAAGGCAACTATATTTATACCAATGAAAACTACCAAGTTTTCAAACATTCCCCTAAGCTGCACAATAATCAAGCTATTGGAATGTCTAAAACCATGGGTTACAAAAGAATCAAAATAGGCGTTACCACATATATCAAATTTACATTTGACATACATATCATCCTACCTAGCACCTATGTGACTATAGTGTGACTTTAGAATTCCAAGAAAAATAGAAGAGAGTCAATACAAAAGACCAACCCTTGAAGCAAGAGGGATTTTGACTTCAACTCTGATACTCCTTGAGCGAAGGCTCTTCCTCAATCAAAGGCTCTGAAATGATAAGAGAAGAAAGAGTGAATATGAACATAGTGAGTAAATAACTCTACTATACAAAGAAAAGTATTGTTATGTAAAAGTAAATAATTTGATGAAATCAAACACTAGATTACAAACAACAATTCAATGCACAAATTATACATAACAAACATATCAATTCAACCAAGCAATCAATCCCTTGACTTTTCTGAGACCATCCACGCTTTCATGTCTGTTGCCCACGGCCCCAGTCGCATCCACCCTTGTCTCTTCCTTAGGTACTCTACCCTTATCGCTCCCTTATTCATTTCGATACCATACTAGCCCTTCTTGGCCCTAAATCATAGGGTGCACATCCATGACCTACTCATCAATCTCAATCACAAGCACAGACATAACAACAATACTATCTACATCATTCCATATGAACTAATTTGAAACAAGGTACAATAATATGTTCAATCGTTCAATCTCCATGAGAAATAGGTGAATAAGATAGGAACCTATTCTCATTCAAAGTCATAACAACATTCAATCAAATTACATTGCCAAATGAATTAGAAAGTGGTAACTCACCGTCCAAATCATATAACAATAATCCATAACAGTTATGACATAACATTCAGGGATTAATTAGAACTAAAAATGAAAGAAATTATTGAAAGAATAGAGAGTAGGATTATCTACTCACCTTGGGCTACTTGTTTTTGGAACTTAGAGGTCCATAGGTGAGTGTTCAAGAATTTCTACTAAATTGTAACATGAAAATGGGGGAGAAATGATCTAAATTCCTAATTTAGGCACCCAACACCCACAAAAGGAGTCCCCAAGGTGGCCTCTCAGCCACATGGGCGCCGGCACCAATGCTTTGGCACCCTGTTAATTTATCAATTAACATGATTTTTGTGTACTTTTTCTTGACATCTGAACCTTGATTTTGCTTGAATTTTACTGATGTAATACTTTTGGCCTCAAAATTTTCTAATTTGGAATTCCTTAAGCTCAATGTTACTTTCTTGATTTACCCTCATTTTTATGTTAATAATTAGTGTTTGATCTTGAATTTCAGGATAGAAAGAAGGACCACCAAATAGAGGAAAGGAAACCATATTGGGAACAAGGAATAAGAAGACTAATGGAAAGAAAAAATAGCCCAGCACTTGACGCTGGCTGTCTAGCATCCAATGCTAAAGTAGTAGTTAAGTCAGCATTATCTTTGCCTTCCACTGCTACAACGTCGAGGACCAACCACTATAGCACCACTTCCCAGTGTCCAGCGCTGGCTATCCAGCGCTCAGCGCTGGAGGTGCAACTTCTTTAGCAAATGCTACCCTCCACTGCTAGAGTAGTGAATTCGCATTACTGTAGTGATAACTCTCTGCTCTTCCTTATTTTCTGTGTTCCACTGCTGCAACGGTGAAGATGTGCTGCTGCAGCTGCGGAACAAAATTCCTGACACATCAGGAATATTTTAAATAGCTACAGAGGTTATTTTTTAGGTCAATTCTGATCCAGAGAAAGTTGGGAAATGTCGTTTTTGTTCAAAAAAGAAGGGGAAACTCAATTTTCAAGATTGTGAGGCTCAAATCCACCATCCAACTTCAGATTCATGGATTCCTTTATTTCCTTTTCTGTTTGCTATCATTTTCATGAGTAGCTAGATTTTCTCTCTAGAGTTGCTATGAACTTGATTCTAGCATAGGATTTCTCTCTCTCTCTCTCTCTCTCTCTCTCTCTCTCTCATGTATTTATACTTTGATTCAATTAATATATGTCTTCCTATTCATTTTAATGGTGTTATTTATGGATTTGATCACTCCATGAGTAACTTGTTGCTTTTACTAAACTCGGAAGAGGGATGTAAGCGTAGAACAATGTTTAGGAAGGACGAGTGCGTTGATCTTAATTTAAGAATTTCACTTGTTAGCTAATAGGAATATTAGTTAATCTTATTTAGTTAAATTAGGTTGTTTAGTACAGACTTAACTCATTTAAAGAATTGAATAGACGTTAAGTATCTTAATTGAGATTCGGAAGGATTCTTTTAAGTTAATACAGTAATCTACGATTGACATAGGCTTTTGATAGAATTGTTAGTGCATGAGAAAGGTGTTGAGATTCTTAAGACGGAAGAAAAGGATTAGTGACTTTAGGCCTTTTAATATTAATTCTTCAATCGTGAGTGTGTTTACTATCAATTTATTAAAAATCATAAAAATAATTTTTGTTATGTTGAATTTTACTCTTTCAGTTCTAGTTAGAGTTTACTTCAATCCAAACAAATTCGTCTAACTAATTCCATCAAATTTCTTGGGTAGTTAGTCACTTAGTCCTTATAGGAATGATATCTTACTCACTATTTATTACTTATGCGACTGGTACGCTTGCTAAATCGCCCAACACACCCAATATGCCAATAAACATGATGTTTCAACAAGAACTCTTCTCCAACTTCACCAACCTTTACTCCAAACTCTTTCCACCATGAACCCCTTGTTTCTAGCCTTCATAAATTCCTTAACAACCACCACAAACACTACAAAATCCCCCAAATATAACAATATCAAGTAGCTCCAATACTCTATTTCACTAAAATTTCCAAAATTGCCCCTTTGCCAGAGTTAAAACAAAAACTCAAGGGTTTTAGCCCATTCTCAAGAATTTCTAGTATAACAACTTCATATCTATCCCAAAGAATCACCAAGGGAGCAAACCACAGCAACCCTCTGATGTAATCAAAGATAACCCAATTGCAGCCCAAGAAAGGGAGAATACTTCATTGGGCCTCTAACTCGTTCAAGGGCTAAAGGGTTTGGATTGGACTTAACCACATTGTTGAAAGTGGAAGAAGTGTGAATAAGATTGCATGTGGGATGATTGTATTTGTTGAATATAGTTGTAATCTATTACCTAGACATTTATTGTCTTTGACATTTAGCTACCTATGCATTTATTGTCTTTGACATTTAGCCTACACTACTTGACTTTTAGTTGATGCATTTAATGCATTAGTTGGAGTCTTTTGTCTTTTGTTTTGGAGACTCTTTATAAAAAAGATCCTTGCCATATGTTGTAATCCATCCTTGAATCATATATGAGATATTGGCATTTTACTTTCAAGAGGATTCTTGAGTTCTTTCTCTTATCCAACTTGGGTTAGTGGCGAGAGCAGCTAGATTTCTTATCACTCACGTTCTTCTTTCTTGAGTGTGGTGAGATCAACCCATTTCTCTTAGTTGTGGCGCCTTTTAGCTTATCAATTGAGTGATTTGGTTTTCTTTGTTTGTTTCTTTCAACCTATCCAGAAAATCGATTAAGTGTTTTCCCTCCAGAAATTACATCACCCTCCCCCCCCCAAAAAAAAAAGATTTAATATAGAAAGTTCTATCATTCTAAAGTAGGGCTTGATATGCGAAATGCAAGGGAGAAGAGGAAAAGGAGAAGTCACCTTGGTTCACTTGATCCTTCAGTGTGATTGGTGGTCATTGGCTCGTGAAGTACTAAAGGAATGAAGGGAAAGATAGAAATTAAGATGATGTGGGATAGTGGAGTTGAAACAAGATATGGGTGCAACTCTAAGTGAGAGTGTCATATATGTGGGAAAAGGGAACTGAAAGGATCTTTAAAACCTTGGTTTCCTATTTTTTCCTTGCTTACCAAAATAAGGATACACACACCCAAGGGCAAAATTAGAAATCTACCCAAAGCCATACTAAAATTTCATATTGAGTATTAAGCAACTTCATAAAATCATAAATCATTTATCGACATAATTATACAAGAAATTATATGGGAATAGCTTTAGGGGGAGCTTGACTCCTCATGAACTTTGATTTTTTTAAAAACAAATTCCTTTGTTGTTTAAAGTGTTTGTCATCAAAAATGGGGAGATTGTTAACCCTATTGCATGGTCTAAGGATATTTTGATGAAAACATTTAAACAAATATTTGAATATATTACACTTGAACTTCAAAGTAAAACTTTAGGTTTTAAAGGAAGTCATAGGCTCCATGCTAAAGAGCTAAAGTTTTAGCCTTTAGGACTTAAGTATATTTTTTGTGAAACTTTGAAATGCACTTGAGTTTAAAACTTAGTTTTTATCAAATTGGTTGGCTTTAAAATTTTCCAAGGCTCTAAAATTTTCCAAGTCTAAAAAATTTCTAAGTTTACAAAATTGAAGACAACCAGTTAACTGGCCTACACTGGCAGTCGACTGGCTTATCTTAGGTAACCTTCCATTTTGAAGATAGATGCCAACTAGTCGACCGGCTTACCCTGGCAATCAACTAGCTTGCCTCTGACTTAATGAGTTTCCAAAAAGCCACTCGTCGACTGGTTCCCTGTGCCAGCCAACTCGCTTATCGCTGGCAACCCAACAATGGGACTCTAGAAGACAACCAATCAACTGGTTTCCTTGAGCGGCCAACTAGGAAATTTCCAGAAGGCCAACCAGTCGATTGTTAACCTTCAATAGTTGATTGCCTTGTATGGAAAAGTAGATAAAGCAAAAGTTCAACAGCTATTTTTTATATCAAATTGATTGTCTAAGCATTCCAACGTCTATTTTATGCTTTTCTCTATAAATAAGAGCCATATTTGAGCTAGAATAATAGAATGTCTCTACAAAAACTTTTTGAAATTATTCACAAAACTCTATGTATCTAAGAAGTTCTCAATAATAAGCTTCAATTGCATATTTTCTCTGTAAGAAAGAGATCACCTACTTCATCTTTCATACTTTCAAACTTGTTTACTCAAAGATTTGCGTTCCTTGAGTGGGTGTTTAGAAAAAACACTGTGTAAGATGGAGAGAAACCCTTGAGAGGAAGGAAAATTCCCTGGTTATACTAGGGTTCATAAATGCGCTTCTTAAACTTGTGGATACAGTGAAAAATCTCAAGAGAAATCTGGAGACTAGATGTAGGCTTGAATTTTCAAACTGAACCAAGATAAATTCTCAGAATTTGATTTTCTCTACCCTATCTCTTTTAATTTCTTACACTTATTTGTGATTATAATTTATGATTATATGTACTTCTACATACTCATCTTGGCTTAGGCTTTGTTTTTCTTATATAAAATTTCTTTTTAGTTTGTCTAGTACGTTATCATTTTTAACTTCCAATAATCTTTTTTTTCAAAAAGGTTTTAATCACCCAATTCACTCCTCTCTTGGGTGTAAGCCATTTCTATTTCACATGAACAAGTTGCATTTTAGCCACATAATGTACTTTCTCGGGATATAGTCCTTTGCAAAAGGGATATAAGTGTTTTATGTTCAAATGGAAAAATATTATTTCAAGGAATGTTCAGTTTAACGAGGGTCTATTTCCTTATAAAGTAGCATATATCTCATCCTAACCTACTTAATTCTTTATTTCTTTCATTTTTTACTTTGTCAATCCCATAACATTTCCACATAATAGTCAATGTGTTTCTTAGGCTAATTAAACATCAATGTTGAATTTGAATAACTTTAATGGTTTAACCACAAAGATACTATTGTCTCGCCATCTTGTATTGCTGATAGTAGAGGTACCTCTGAAGGAAATACTTCAATTGAAGCCATTCAATCTCCTCTCTTCAAGGTAATGCACGACGAAGCGCAAAAAAACAACAAAATCATCTTCATCAAACTCAAAAAAAGTAGTGAACAACAACCTAACATCACAAATAAGGTGACACCATCACATATTGTTCCACAGCACCCCATAGTGATAAGATCAAAGACCTATTCACAAACCTTAAGCTTACAATGGTTATAAAAAATCTATCACAAGTAAAGAAGCACTAACTTCAATTTGGGAATATGCTATGGCTGAGGAATACAAGGCATTAATGAATAACAAAACATGTACAATTGTTGAAATACCTACACATAGGGTCCATATTGTTGCAAATGGGCTTCTAAAGCAAAAGATAACATAGATGGCACAATTGATAAGTACAATGCAAGACTAGTTGTTAAGAGAACTCATCAAAAGCATGGCTTTGATTTTATTGAGACCTTTTTTCCTATCATCAAGCCCACTACAATAAGGATTATTCTGTCATTAGCAATTTCAAGAAGCTTGACAATTAATATGCTAACTAGATGTTAATGGTACCTTTCTTAGTGGGAGCTTCATGAAGAAGTGTATATGGTTTAACACTCTGGATTTGAAACCGCAAGCAAGTCACTGGTTTGTAATTCAGACAAATCTCTTTATATGGCCTCAATAAGCTAAGAGCTTGGTTTGAGAAATTGGTTATGACACTCACAAGCTCTAGGGTTCAACCAAGAATGTGATGCCTCACTCTTTATCAACGTGTGTTCCTCTCATACTACATATAATTTTAATATATGCTGACGACATAATAATTATTGGCTCATCCTCTGAATTTATTACTACACCTTAACGTCAAGTTGAATCAAGAATTTTCTTTAAATGACCCAGGACAATTGAAGTTCTTTCTTGGCATCAAAGTTCAAAAGTTTCCTGACGGTTCTTATCATCTCTCACAACAAAAGTACATTAAAGATTCGTTGAAAGCTAAAATACAGTCAGCTAATGAATACCCAATTGGTTACAACCCACGTTATCCAAATAGGACAATGATTTTAAGATCCACATTTCTACAAGTTAGTTGTTAGTTACTTGAAAGATACCAAATGTATATGAAGGTACTTGAGTACTCAGTCTTCTTATGGCCTACACTCACAAAAATCTTTAGATACTACAATTATAGGTTATACAGCCTTAGATTGAGGAACTGATGTTGATGACAGACGATCTTGTATATTCCTAGGTCACAATCCAATTAGTTTTGCAAGAGAAAACTGATAGAGATTCAGAACTGAGATTGAATTTAAATTGATAAAATGAGAAATTACAGAATGATTCCAGTAATCCCTCCCCAGAGCAGTTGCTCCTACACAATACCACCTACCTGGTATTCTGTCCCCAAAACGGTACTGACAACCTTTTCCTAGCATAAACGCACACACACACACCTGCTGCACTATATCTCCCTCCACTCAGACCCATGAATCTAATTACATTCCTACCCCTTTTCTTATCTCTTTCTCTCATACACCTGCCACACTTTGGGCCTATTCATTTGGCCCAACATCTGATCTACATTCTCACTTGGATTCTCACTTGAACCATGGTTCCCATCAATACCCACCGCTGCATCTGTAACCTTGTCCTCAAGGTTAAAGAGTGGAAACTGACTTTTAAGAAAGGCTTCTTCCTCCCAGGTTGCGTCTTCAGGTACTAACCTGTCCCATTGGATAAGGAATTCCCGAGAGCGATAACCAGCTGCAGTTTTGTCTCTAACACCCAACACTCTCTCTGGTGCAATCACCTCTTCTTCCTCCATATTAGTGGGCAGCGCTGTACTAGCTGTGAAATTCCCAATAGCACGTTTAAGCAAGGAGACATGGAAAATTGGATGTATCCTAGAGTGTGGTGGTAGCTGAAGTTTGTAGGCCACTTGCCCATATTTCTCCATAATCTGAAATGGACCATAATACCTCGGTGATAGCTTAGAATAAATTCTCTGAGAAATTGAAGCTTGCCTATGAGGTCTCAGTTTCAAGAAGACCCAATCTCCCACCTTAAAGGTAACATGCTTTCTTTTCTTGTCAGCATAAGATTTCATTTGGTCTTGGGCCTTACTGAGATTGAATTTAAGCTGTCTCAAAGCCTCATCTCTATCTAGAAGCTCTCTAGCCACTGCCTCCACCTTTGTTTGTCCATTCAAATACCGAACTACATTAGGAGGTTGACGCCCATATACTACCTCGAATGGAGTAGCACCTGTACTAACATGAAATGCTGTGTTATACCATAATTCTGCCCATGACAGCCAAAGAGACCAATGCTTAGGTTGTTCAGATGTAAAACATCATAAGTACGATTCCAAGCATCTATTAACCACTTCGGTTTGGCCATTCGTCTCCGGATGGTAAGCGGAACTCATCCTGAATACAGTACCTTGCAAATAAAACAATTCCTTCCAAAAAGCACTAATAAAGATTGGGTCTCTATCACTAAGGATAGAGGAAGGAATGCCGTGTAATCTGATGATCTCTCTAGCAAATAAGGCAGCAATATTCTTAGCTGTATAAGGGTGCTTCAATGGCAAAAAGTGTGCATATTTCGACAACCTATCTACCACTACCAAGATTGCATCATAACCTTTCGATTTAGGGAGTCCAGTGATGAAATCAAGAGAAATTTCGTCCCATACCTTATCCGGAATAGGCAAAGGTTGAAGTAATCCACTTGGTAATGTGGCTGCACTCTTCATTCTTTGACAAACAGTACACGATCTTACAAACTCCATAACTGCCTTCTTCATTCCCATCTAATATAAATTAGAGGCGAGTCTCCTGTAAGTTCGTAGATAGCCCGAATATCCCCCGGTTGGTGAAGAATGGAACTCTTGCAATATTTAAGGGATTAATGCAGACTTTGCAGAGATTACTAATCTATCCTTGAAGAATAGAACACCCTTGTGCAGCCTGTATCCCAATTTACTATCTGGGTCAGCCTTGAGTGAAGCCACAATGCTTTGAATTTTTGGATCCCTATTCACCTCTTCCATTAATTCATTGCCCTGTACCCACACTGGAAACGAACATAGAGAAGCTAATTCTCCTTCCATGGGCAACCTAGATAAGGCATCTGCTGCCTTATTCTCTGGACCCGATTTATAAACCACTTCAAACTTGTATCCCAAGAGTTTAGCCATCCAATTTTGTTGATCTGTAGTGGTAACCCTTTGGGTTAATAGATCCTTCAAACTCCTCTGATCAGAATAAACAATAAATTCTCTCCCCATTAAATAATGCCTCCAATGCCTAATGGGAAGGACTATAGCCATAAGCTCTTTCTCATAAATTGACTTGGAAAGATGATTAGGTGAGATGGCTTTGCTGTAATATGCTAAAGGCTTATGGTCTTGCATCAAAACAGCCCCTAATCCAGCCCCCGAAGCATCACACTCAATGGCAAATGGTTTGGAAAAATTTGGGAGAGATAATACAGGGGCTGTAGTTATAGCCTTCTTCAATGTGTCAAATGCATGTTGCGCCTCCATTCCCCACTTAAAAGCATCCCTTTTCGTTAAATCAGTGAGGGGTTTAGCTATTTTACCGTAGTCCTTGATAAACTTACTGTAATATCCTGTCAAACCTAAAAAACCCCTTACTCCACGAACATTGTGAGGTATGGGCCACTCCAATACACTGTTAACCTTCTTTGGGTCTACTGATACACCTTCTCCTGACAGCACATGACCCAAGTATTCAACCTTGTCTTGCCCAAGCTACATTTCTTCTGATTTACCACAAATTTGTTTTCCTTGAGTATTTGTAGAACCATAGTAAGATGTTGTAAATGGTCTTTCCAACACCTACTGTACACCAAAATGTCATCAAAGAAGACTAGGACAAATTTACGCAAGTGAGGTCTGAAAAGTTGATTCATCATGGATTGAAAAGTGGCCGGGGCATTCATTAAACCAAATGGCATCACCAAATACTCATAGTGCCCTTCATGAGTACGAAAGGCAGTTTTAGCCACATCTTCATCTCTCATACGAATTTGATGATAGCCCGATTTAAGATCCAACTTCGAAAAGAAATTAGACCCATGGAGTTCATCTATAAGCTCGTCCACCACTGGAATTGGGAAATTATCTTGCACCGTTGCCTTATTCAAGGCTCTATAATCAACACACATTCTCCAAGATTCGTCCTTCTTTTTTACCAAAATAACTGGACTAGAAAAAGGACTTGAACTGTTTCTTATAATGCCTAGTTTCAACATCTCTTGCACTTGGCGTTCTATCTCACCCTTTTGATGATGGGAATACTGGTATGGTCTCACATTAATAGGTTCAGTGCCCTCTCTTAATACAATTGAGTGAACAGTATCCCTTTTTGGAGGTAAGCCTGACACTTCAGTAAAGACTTCAGGGAACCTTGTCAATAAATGCTCTAGACTCTGCCTCTGCTGGTTTGGCAATTGAACTACCTCTTTTCCTTCCAATTCACTCCCCATATTCCAAAGCACCCCATCCACTAATTTAACTGGATTATCCATCACTTCTGATAATGAATCTGAATTACTCCTTTGCCCCTTGCATCCCTTGCTTTGACTTATTAATCCTTGCAGCCTAACAGTTGTTCCGGCAGAGGTAAACATCATGGTCATAGCTCTCCAATCCATTTCCACCTTACCCAAGGTTTCAAGCCAAGCCACACCCAGAATCATATCCACTCATCCCAATTCAAGAACATATGCGTCCACCACAATTTCGTTACTACCCACCTGGAGGGGCAACCCAACATACTTCCCTTTTGTAAACACTCTGTGACCATCTCCCAACCGGACCCCAAATCGCTTGTCTGATTCTATAGGAATGTTCAAACTTGTCACCACCTGGGGGGCCACGAAATTATGAGTGGCTCCACTATCCACCAAAACCAAAATAGGTACTCCCTTCAATTCACCCTCCAATTTCATCGTGCACACAGTGGGCACTTCTGGACCCATCGCCCTCAACAACCCCATTAGTTTACATTCTAAACCTTCCCCTTCGGTGTTCTGCTCGACCTCTAATGCCAGAATTTCTGCCTGTCCTTCACCGTCGTCTTCGCCCATGATCATCACCTTCAAAGACTTCTCTGGGCACTGATGTAAGGGATGAAATTTTTCCCCACATCGAAAACACAACCCCTTACTCCTTCGGTCAATCAACTCCTGGTAAGAGATGTGTTTAGTTCCTCGGGCCCTCTCCATGGCAGGTCGCTTGTCCTGCTCCCATCTCCGAGACACGTTGGTATTTGTCCAAGTCGAAGCCAGAGACGTCTTCGCAAATGGAAGCGGTGCAGACGCAGAGGACGCATTCACGCTGTGTGAATGTGACGCCGTTCCACCATTATTGGGCTTAAGTGACCCAACCGAATTGTAACTCTGGTCCGTGGGCCTTCGGTTAGTAGTGGATCTAGTAACCCGACCCACTCCAGTTCCACTTAGGTTCATCCTTGCCTGAAACGCCGTTACTTCTGGGTTTTGCACAACCCCTTCGATTTCCCTTTCCATGTCGCGTGCGACCTGTATAGCCCGCCGGTGAGTCTCTGGGTGATGCGACCTCACCCTCTGCCTAATATCTGGCCTCAAGCCTCCCATAAAATATCCGATGTACTGAGCCTCCGTTGATAGACGTGGGACTTGAGCAGAGATAAATTCGAAGTATTCTATATATTCATCCACACTCCCAGCCTGATGCAGCACAGATAGTTCCTCAAAAGGGTTGTCATAGATAGTACCTCCAAACCTCAATAATAGGGCTTGCTTCAATTTTGGCCATGTAAGTTGTTCATCTTCTTCACGCAGCAAGGTAAACCAATGGATGGTGTTACCCTCCATACAGAGACGCGATAATTTCACCTTCAAGTCATCAGGGTATTATGGAATTCGAAATACGCTTTAGCCCTCTGAATCCAAGCCATAGGGTCCATGCCTTGAAATCCTGGAAGTTCCACCTTCTTCACAGACATCCTGTACTCATCCCAGCCATCCTGCATCATCCCTGTTACAAGTGGTCTCACATTGTCTCTTACTAGTCTCTCCGATGAAGCTGACGATCCGTCAATAGGAATGGTACTCCCCTGTCCTCATTCTGCCTTTTTCCTCCTTGTTCATTAATCTCCTTTAATATGGTTTGTTGTTCCAGCATTAATTTCTGCATCTCTTGTTGTGACTTCTGCATTTCCATCTGTGCTTTCTGCATCTCCATTAAGGTTGTTCTAAACTCACCCATAGTTCCTTCTAAACCATCTATCCGAGTACCCATAGCCTCCAAATTCGTCAAGCGCGCCTCCATAGCTTCCCCTTTCTCGGCTGGTTTCGGCGGCATTGCATCCGGCAGGTCGGACCAATTGATAGAGATTCAGAACTAAGATTGAATTTAAATTGATAAAATGAGAAATTACAGAATGATTCCAGTAATCCCTCCCCAGAGCAGTTGCTCCTACACAATACCACCTACCTGGTACTCTGTCCCCAAAACGGTACTGACAACCTTTTCCTAGCATAAACGCACACACACACACACCTGCTGCACTATATCCCCCTCCACTCAGACCCATGCATCTAATTACATTCCTACCCCTTTTCTTATCTTCTTTCTCTCATACACCTGCCACACTTTGGGCCTATTCATTTGGCCCAACGTCTGATCTACATTCTCACTTGGATTCTCACTTGGACCATGGTTCCCATCAAAAACCCGTTGTAGCCAGGTCCTATATTGAAGCAGAGTTTCATATAGTTTGGCTACAACATTAGTAGAAATACTTCGGGTTTAGTCCTTATTGTGAGAGCTGTGTTTCCAAAAATATCAAACCCATAGTATTTTGTGATAATTTGAGTAAAAATACTTATGTCCTATAATCTAATCCTTTGTAACAGAACAAAGCACATATGGAAATAGAATTATTTTTTGTTAGGGAAAATATGATTAAAAGGAAATTTAGGAGTTTGTCATATCAGTTTAGAAGATCAAATAGTTGTTTTAATTAAGCCATTGTCACTGTCACAATTATGTTATCTCAAGGGCAAACTCAGTATGTGTGTTCTATCATCATTGATCTCACCCAGATGAGTTTGAGGTGAGATATTAGATATAGTATATGAAAACTAACTTATCAGTTCCACGTATAATATGAAGACTGCGAGTTGTAGTTTTTTACATTGTTTGTTATATCACATGTGAAGATAGTTGTGATTTAACAGCATGCAAGTCTTCTTTGATTGTATGTATGTGTGTATATATTTGTGTAAATCAAATATATATTAATATACTAAATTCATTCCTCAAAAAGAGTGTTCTTGAATTATGTACAGCTTGATTTGTTTCACAAAATAACATTGTGGATCTTACAAATTATAGGAATTTTGCCACTGCCCACACAACTCAAAATATATTAAAATACAGAATATCTGAAAGAAAACATAAAGAATTTTGTAGAAGTTTTAGGTGCAGCATTGCTTCATGCTCAAGTTGCACTATATATGAAGTCTACTTTACACTCAACTTGATTCAAGACAATCTCATAATAAAGAATTTCGAGTTGACAAAACTAAAACTCTCTGCATCTATACCATTCTTTTTGCATAGTAAAACTCACCAGAATGTGTCCTTCCATCATCATGGCTCTTCTACTTTTTGACAATATTAGAATCAAAATTAGTTCACCATGATATTATAAGACTTATGGGAAAAACAAAAAAAAATCATTGTGCTGTCATATAAATGAGTTTTATTCTAGAACGTTTTTCTTCTGTCATTCGTCTTCATTGGTGATATTCCATTATGCATGTCTGTGTATGTGTGTGTGTGTGTGTGTGTGTGTGTGTGTGTATATATATATATATATATGCAATATGTAGTCGACTTCCATTATAATAATATGAGCAACCTCTTGCGCTTCAAGTTTACATTTTC
Source organism: Biancaea sappan (assembly GCA_037074585.1). Classification (NCBI taxonomy): domain Eukaryota; kingdom Viridiplantae; phylum Streptophyta; class Magnoliopsida; order Fabales; family Fabaceae; genus Biancaea; species Biancaea sappan. The sequence continues at coordinate 40,267,028 of CM073494.1, forward strand.
GGATTTTAAGCACTAACTTAACTATATAAGTAATAAATGATCATTTTCTCGAGCACCATAAGACCACAAAAAGCCAACGGACGTATTTCAAAGTCTACACCTTCCTTTTAGTTTCTAGGCTTCCTTTTGCCACTCCACTCTTAAGAATATCATCCAAAGCAATATTTTAAAAATGGAATCGATTATTGAAATGAAAAGATAAACTGATTAGATTGTGGCTAAATTATAGTTAAGTTGATTGAACTAAATGTTTAAAAAAAAGTTTTTAACTATTATACTTATATTTATAGTATAATCTTCTATAACAATTAAATTAATAAGTTACAAAAATAAAATTATAAATGATTTTTTAAACATCTCATTGTTTTCCCTAATATTATATGATATCATAAAATCTATTTTATTTTTCTTCAATTTTTTAATTCTTAAAACCATTTTACGGGGACTAATAATATAATTTATCATTTTCTAATTATAAGCTTAATATTAAATTTTATATATATATATATATATATAATAATTTGCCTATAATAATCAATAGCAAGAACGTTAAGTTCATTCCAACAAGATTTAGGTTTTATTTTACTGAGAATAATTTTGTGAAAATTAATATAGGTGAACTAGTTCTTGGCTAGGTTTACCAGTTTTTGAAAGAATTGGTTCTCACCTAATTTTTTCAAACCAAACAAACAACCGATTTACTGAAAGAAATTGGTCGAACTGATTAATCCATTACATTGATACAAAGAGTTTTTGTTAGTTTTTAATTATTAGATAGTTTAATTTTAAAATTTAAACATAATTATTAAAAATAATTTTATGCAAATTTCAAAAAATATTAAACAAGTAAAAGCTCGGACTCTATAATACAATCCTCATTTTGTGAAGTGTCGTCGTAAGTCAAATATTCCACCAGCAAAGCAGCAATTTGACATTCCCACGTAATAACTGTGTCATGGAAAAGCAATCTTCAATACTTTATTTAAAGTATAATTAAATGTAGCACAGAATGAGAATATATGACGAGGACGTGATTGAATTTAAAAATCTCAAAAGATGCCCGACACACACCATTCTAATTTCTTTAAACTCTGTATACTACTTTTAGACTATTTTCACATTACAGTCTATAAACCCTAGGGTTTAGTGCCCTTTTCACCAAAATAATATCGTTATATTGAAAAGTGCAAACATAATATGCTGTTATCATTACTCTGTGGAGTTGTGTGTACAAGTGATAAGGCAGGGAATATCTTTCGTTTCGACTAAAGTCTATTTTTCTCTCTATTTGATATCTTTTAAAATTGTTTTCTCAATGATTCATCGCTCACTCATCGAGTATTTCTTATGTTATTTGCTTCATGATAAATAAATATGTTTTTAATAACTTTTTTTTATCAATATGTTCTTATTAATGACATTAAAAATATGATGTTATGTAACTTTTCTTTTTTTGATAAATTATTGTTTAGACACAAACACAACTACATAATAAGTAGATTGAGGAGATATTTGTATGAACTTAATAAGAGCTTAAATTTGATTCGTTTAGAATTATTCAGACCTAATCTTAAACTCATGTACGTTGTTTTATTTAAATATTATTAAAAAAACTTTTGAGAAAATTTAAACTTAACTCATATTGAATGTAGAAGATTACTTTAACCAAGTAAACTAAGTCTTATTATTATTATTATTATTATTATTATATAAGGGTGAAATTTTATATATAATATAATAAATATAATTCAAATTATTATTTGTCTAAAACAATTTTAAGTTGTAAAAAAATTAAAAAAAAAGTATCAACAAATTTTATAATACCATATAATAATAAAGATAATAATTAGCAACAAATGTTTAGTTACTAATTTATTTAAAAATTATTTGAATATAAGATTTTTATAAGTTATATGTATTCATATGTTAATAATAAAAAACAATCTTATAATCAATATTGAAATTTAAAAATAGTATCATAATAATCAAACTATGTGTAATCAAATTCAAACATTATAATCTTAAAAAAAAAACAAATAGCCCCTGAGTTTGTTGTATTAATAGCAAATTAATATAAGGAGACATTATTAATAATTTCTACAACATCAAATAGTAAAATACCTCATCTACAAAGAACTAAATTGAAAAACACACTGCATATAAGAGAATGAAATGAGAAATAACTCTTTTAAGAGATTAGAGTGGAAAATACCTTATTTATAAGAGATTGAAATAGGATTTTATTCCTTTTATTTGTATACCCTGCGTGTCATTGGAATTTATAAGAGATTTCTTTGGTATGCTGCCAACTGAGATTCTCCTATATTATTGTTCATCAAATTGTGGTTGATGCTGAAAATTAGTACTATAGAGCGTAGACCATCAAGTCCAAGCAATGTTGTAAAGATTATTTAAAAGAAGAAACCCAAATAATAATAATGATAATAATACTAAACAAAAAATCCGAAGTTGTAAAGCAAAACGACACGCCATTTTAGAAAAGCGGAAAGAAAAGGAGCTGATACGAAGATGGAATTGGAAGGTCTCAAGTATGAACCCTGCTTTGCTTTTTTCGCTTTTGCTTTTCATAGTTGAAATTGCGAGGTTTTGTTCCAGAAACAGACAAAACTGAATCAAACTTTTAATCTTGGGATGTTTCTACAAAATCAGAGGAAGTCACTTTCATATATTATATAGTTTTCTCTTAAATAATTTTGCGAGATTATTCTGTGCTAGCTGGATTTTAAGTGCTGACCCTATATTAAACTGATAAATCCTCATCAAACCACAAATACATTTTATTTATTTTTGTATATTTAAAAATATTTGAAAGAAAATATGTAGTAACAATTGTCACTAGTCACTACTCACTCATTTTGCGAGATTATTCTTGTTGTGGAGGAAGACAGAAGAAAGGAATATATACTGTAAAAAGGGGCATTATGGTAAATATATATATATATATATATACGTGTGTGTGTGTGTGTGTGTGTGTGTGTAAGAATTGACAAAACAAAAAACGAAGAGCGAAAGTCGTGGGGACGAACAAAGGCACGTCAAGAAGAAAAGGAAAAAGGCCAAATGCTTTTTTGGGTTTGTTTCCCCATCAGGTTAGTGCAGAGATAGCTCTACCCACTTTTCTTTCTCGCCATTCAATAGAAATATATTTTTTCCTTTATTTCAGATTCTTTTGTATAATTAAATAACATCAATGGCCGCAAGTTCATGCCACCGAATGACCATTTTCAACTTATTTTACTTGTTGGTAAATTTCAGTGATCAATCTGGCAAAACGTGCACCGGCAATAAGCCTTATTTGTGTCCTTTTCAAATTTGGGCAATATTCTAGTTCTTGTAGTTGAAGTGCTTTACTTAGTCTTTACCCAATGTCCACAGAATTTTAGATTCTCAAATCTCTTACTGTCCCATTCTCCGTGCATTACTCAGTGAACACTTCATTTGGTTCGTTTTCTGCATGTTGCCTTTGCTCTCTTGTGGCTTTCTCTGCTCATAAAGGGTTATAATAGTTTCTTTATTTTCTGGTTCCTTTAGTTACTGTCTCCTTTTTTGAGTGCCTGTCACTTTCTGTCAATTTTCAAGGAGGTTTCAGCTAGTATTGGCTAGTTTAAGCAGGGTAGCGGATGCAGTTTCATTGTTATGATTCCTTGTCACCCTTCCATTTGTGTATAAATAGAGATAGCTAATGTTGATGGTCTTCATTGCAGCAACTCATCATAAGCGTTGTGATAGTGGCCTGAGCTGATTAATTGCTTGGATAGAAAAGCATGAGCTACAACAGCTCCTATATGACTTCGAGTCAGTTTTTATCCCATGGCATCTTCAGTGCTCTACAGATAAAGATTTTAACATATTTTGGTCTTTAACTGTTAAATCATCTAGGATTTCTGCCATATTGATGTTAACTTCTATTGCTGCAATGTCTCAGGTAGTGGAACTGCCAGAAGGGCATTTGAGTTTGGAGGGACTCATGTGGTTAGAGCTAAAGGAAATCACCAGGCAACTATAGTTTGGCTTCATGGCCTTGGTGACAACGGCTCAAGGTATGTTGCTATAATGAATGTATCTTTTCTGACAGTGGTAAGTATTGTTTAAAGATCATACTCTCTTTATTAGTATATAACTATATATGTGGAGATACCTGTTAGGGAAGAGATTTTTATTTTTATTTTTTTTTTGTTTTGAGTTCGTTGGCACATGGAATGAAAGACCATATGTTTAAAATTCATTTTACTTGCAGCAATAAACCACCCCACATTTGCTCAATGACTGTCTTTTTCATTATGTATGGCCAACAGTTAGGAGTATGTGATGTTTGGAATTTAACTATTATTATGTCAACAAGTTATTCTTTTTATTGGAAAACTAAGTTTGAGTGGATGCATTCTACTTTTGCTTGAGAATATGCCTTCTTTGAGAACAGTGGGTTCTAATGAAATTAAGGGAAGGAGTAGGGGAATGTCAATATCTTGTCTTTTTCTGGTGGAGGAGTTTTTTATTTTTGATTCAAGTTCTTGAAGTTCCGACCCTTTTCAGAAGATTCTTAGCAATTGATTTGGTAGGATAGAATTGTAGTTGTCAACTACAAAAGCACTACTACAGTCTATTTTTCATCTTCTTAATTGATCTTTTGCAGTATGGGAAACATTGAGTCTGAGATTTATATATGCCAAATAATGTAACATGGGACCACATCTTCTCTAGCTATGTTGTTTCCAAAAGTTAGTAGACACAAATATTATATTCATCAAAAAAGGACATATATTGTCCCATTGCTTTAAGTAATTCGTTCTTTGTTTCCATGTTTATGAAATCAGGTTTGCTAGTGCATATGTTCTTGCAATATAATTTATGCCATTTGTTGATATATGTGGTCCCAAAATTAGGTAGGGGCTGGTATAGTTTTAATAGGTATTTACTTAAAGAACCTTTATAATAGTTACAATTATCTTCACCTTTGCTGACAGAGCTCTTAATTCCTGGATATTTCTGATATTTTTATCCTTTAGCAAATTTGTATGTTTAGTTGACAAGTTCAAGATTAGCCAATAGTGAATGAAAAGGATTTCACGTTGTTTTGCAGCTGGTCCCAGCTCTTGGAAACTCTTCCTCTTCCAAATGTAAGAATAAGCATTTCCTTTTTTTATTATATTTTCCCTTTTCATCTGGCACTTCCTTTAATAATTTGATATCGTGTCTTTTCTTGACAAGCAAATATGATTTTTTCTTTGAATTTATGTGCAGATTAAATGGATTTGTCCAACTGCACCTACAAGGCCTCTAGCCATATTTGGGGGACTTCCCTACACTGCTTGTAAGTTTTGCCCGAAAAGACTACATTATTCACTTGGCAACGCTGTCCTTTTCCTGTTTTTCTTTGATAAATTTTTTTACTTAAGTGCCATGTATAAGTTCTTTGGTAACTTACTCTACATTCAACATAGAAATATGACGCCTGCTCTTTGGCCATAACTACAAAATTCTTATTTGAACGAGTGATCTCTCAGGGTTTGATGTAGGGGATATTTCAGAAGATGCTCCGGATGATATCGAGGGCTTAAATGCTTCTGCAGCTCATGTTGCCAATCTTCTGTCAACAGAGCCTCCAAATAGTAGGTTTTCCTTGATCACTTAAGAAACTTTTATTTATATCAGTGTGATATGAATTATGAAGAGTGACCAATACTATTTCTTTTATTCAAATTACATCATATAATAAATTCATTGCAATTTTTAGAGGATGCTCCTCTTAGGGAAACAGACAACGTCAATCTGTTACAACACAAATAAATAGAGAACAAATCTATGAGTGTCCTTAAAAATTTCCTAGCCTTATGACCGGAACTTGACTGGCGAAGCTATTGCTCTTGGTCTTGTAGAGTGACCGGATTTTCACAGAATTTAAAAGTATACATTGTACAGTTATGGTAATTGAAAGCCAAGGTTTTTGTCCTTAGTGGGGATTATTCAACGAAATTGACCAAAATATTTGGAGATATTGAAGTAACTAACCACTTTATGCTTCTATTTGCTGCTGTATTTTCTATCTAATAGTTTAACATTGATTGTCCTGTAGAAAAAAATCATTCTATAATAAGGTTATTCTAAGTTTTCCTTCAACACTTTGAAGAGGGCAGACCTTTTTTTTTTTTGGTTTTTTTTTGGGGGGGGGGGGGGTGTTGAAGAATATGAGTAGAGGGTATTTACAACAATGTTTATCTAGGGTATAGAGAGAGCCTTTCTTAATAGGCATAAAATCTTATTTTATCTTTGACCCTTACCTCGTTAGTAAAACCATAAACCTATCAACACTAAAAAGAACTTGTTTAGTTGTACACTTCAATATTGACAAAAAAATTATACTCTTACTCCACAGTGAATGACGGCACTATGGTAAAATTGGAACTTGGGTTATGACAACTTACAAACCAATAATTCATCCTAAGGCTTTCACAGGATCTTCCATATTTGAATAGGTTCTTATATTTGTTTACTCTACTCATTGTATTAAGTGACTGAATTTGTAATTCAAAAAGTTTTATGAGGTTGTTTTGTAGCCCTAGGAGTTGAGTTCTGATTAACGTTCCAGAAGGAGATGGAATACTCTTCGTTGGAGTGTGTAGAGCAGTATAGACAACTAGATTGTGTACATATGATTATTGTTTCCAATTCCATGTTCCATGTAATTTGATTAAAATGCTGTTGCTTCTTTTGACTTTGCAGTCAGAATTGGCATTGGAGGCTTCAGTATGGGTGCTGCAACTGCACTTTACTCTGCTACATGCCATGTTTTGGGGCACTACGGGAATGGAAATATTTATCCTGTCAACTTAAGTGCTATTATTGCTTTAAGTGGCTGGCTTCCTTGTTCAAGGTTTGGTTTCTACTATAATATGTGAAGAAGCTAATACTTAAAACACTACTATCGAGGCACACCTACCCACGCATTCCTTTTCTTTGAGCAATTTATCAACTCAGGCGCTACTGTTCATGCAGGACCTTAAAAAGTCGAATTGAGGGATCACATGAAGCCTTAAGACGTGCAGCAGCTTTGCCCTTACTTCTCTGCCATGGCTTAGGTATTCATAGATTTATTCCATTTTCATATAATTAACAAATTTTATTGTTTTGGGAGTCTTTTCCTTGATTTACGTGGAAGCATGATTGTTTCATCTAGCTTTCTCACTGAATGCCTTCCAAGAGTCCTGCATGTTGATGGAAATTTATTTTTGTATAACATCAGAATCTGACAGCCTTTCCTGATGTCATGTGTGTTTTATGTGTCTCTATATTTGCACAAAAAGAAAGAGAACATCCGTAGGAGTTTAACAGGTCAATATTGAAATCAGAAGAGAAATACTAACCGTTTTCGCCAGTATAAAATTCCCTGCTGGAATTTGCACTGGTTTGTAACATGCTAAATTATCAGCTCTTTTTCTTTTTTCTTTTTTTCCAAATAGTACCATGTCAACATCCTCGATCAAAGTAATCATTTCAGATATCTTGCTTCTGACAATTCTAATTTATCACCACTAATCCATATCATGGTCATGCTTCTCATGAGCAAATCATTCTTGCTAAGCGCATCAGTTTCTCTCACCTCTTTAATAAGCTTCTATGTGGATCAAGTGTTATTAAATATATCAGTTCTTGATGTTTAGAAAATGCATATAAAGGATGTATTCCTCTCGGTATAAATAATGTCTGCAAGTATTAACAAAGCTTGTAAATACTCACTATCAAAACTATACGCAAGTATCAAGATGTTGTCTAAAATGCCAGCTAGTAATAGTAAGTTAGTAACTATCATAATCTCTGCCTGCTTATTTTGTTGTAGTTCAAAATCTCAATAGGATACAACCTTCAATCGTGGCAAGAAAAAGGTTTCATCCCTGATCAATGAACCATATATCCTTAATTCCTTTTGCAGCTGATGATGTGGTTGCATTTAAGCATGGAGAGAAATCTGCACAGACCTTGAGCGCAGCAGGATTCAGGAATGTCTTGTTCAGGAGCTACAATGGGTAATCAACTGTGTTCTGCAAAGCCTATAATATCTGTTCTGGAATGAAGACAGTCTAATGAACGCCGAAACCTTTGGTTTGCAGGGTGGGTCACTATACAGTCCCCGAAGAGACTGATGAGGTTTGCAATTGGCTGACTGCAAATTTGGGACTTGCGGGGTCTCGCTCGCACTAGAAGAACTCAGTAAGGAAGCTGAATAGATAGAAGCGTCCTTTTAGGCAATGGAAAAGGCACTATAGAATAGATAGTGGTTTGGGGTATTTTGTAATTGGCATAACCGCTTCATTCTCTCTCATATTTTCTTGGTATCCCTTTCTTTCTGAATAAAACTTTCTCTAAGGGTCGCTGTGTTTCTTGCTTTGAGGGGGAGGACATGACTAATTCCTCCACAGCCAGCAAATTTTGTTAATTTCACTCAACATGTCCAAGATATGCTGGTTTATATATTTTGGTCTAAATAAAGTCAAATATTGGTTAAATATTAGTAGTTATGGTGCTTTTTATTTTTATTTTTCCTTTTCCTTTTCCTTTTCTGGGTTAATATCAATTGTATGTATAGCCTTTTTTTTTTTTTGGTACAACATTGGTAGCCTAGGAGAATAAAAGGGTCAGTCGGATGAGCCGAAGGTGGTTAGACTTCTTTAACATTCCCAGGCCTAGTAGGCCGGTGGCAAGTTGGGCTTTATCAAAAGTAAAATAGAGAAAACCTCCAACCTCAAAAGTTGAGGTTTAGAAACATTGACCGAAAAAAGAAAAGGTTTAGAAACAACCGTTGCTGTTGCCTCTCCTTCCTTCTTCCTCTTCTCTCCTCTCTCTTGTGGGAGATTTTTTCCTTCTCCCTGTAGAAGTCTTCTCCTTTTCTTTGTTAGAGTTTTTTGATGTCTTTGTTCTCTGCCTTTTGCCGGCTCTGGCGCATAGCTACTCATTGGTGGTGAGGTTATGGAGCATGATCTCGATGGAATTGTCAAAGATGATGGAGGCGGTCGGTGGTCACAAAGGCTTTATTGAACTAGACGCTGATGACGGCTTCTTAAAGCCCACGAATGGAACGCACTTGGGTTTCTGCTGTTCAATCATGCTGCTAGGATGCTTTAGTCGTGCTGCCAAGATGCCTCCTCCAGCATTGTTGCCTCTGCTCTAATGTGTTTTTTGTTTTTTTTCTTTTCCTGGTCTATGTTTTCGGGTGGCTTCTGGGCTTTACGAACCTACTTCAAATGACATATGTATCAACTTGTATTTTTCTTTAGAATGTTAGAAGACTGTTCTAAGAGGTTAAGGGTATGATACTTCTTTTTAGACTACTAGTTTTAGAATCAGGGTTGTATTGCCTTCTGTGTAGTCTCATATTTTGCTATATATGCCTAATACTGATTTTTGAAGTATGTTATCTTAAATCATATACCGTTCTCCCATAAGTTCAGCCTTTGTAATGTATTTGATGATTTTTAAACTTGATTTATCTTATATAATTCTAGTTTGGTACCATTTTAATGAAATTGATATTCATTTGTCTAAAAAAAATTGATATTTGAATTTGGTAATTATTAGATATTTAGCATTGAAATGTATTTGAAAAGTACTTGTAGAAATGATTAGGTGATAATTTATTAAGTTAACTTTTATCGAGTATCAACCATCTAAAATAAATGTTACATTGAGTTGCAAGTTTATTTAATTGATTGAGTGGCTATGACACTGGTAAAAAACTTCTCAAAGTTGGTATTGAAGTCATAAATAGCTTTAACCGAGATGCTAATTTTTTTTTTGGGACAGAATGACACATTTCTATTAATATGACACTAAATCAAGAATAGATATGATTTTATTGGACGTAAAATACAACACAAGTTTGAAACTTATGTGAAAAGAAAATACATATTTTAGAGTAACATCCTAAAAAATTTAAACCTACACAATATTATCATTCACCTAGAAGATTAAAATATAGAGGAAACACACCTCATCTTATCCACTCTTTTTTAGAGGAACAACATCAGTACAGATCTTAGCGTTAAATTGAAAAAAAATCCTTCTGGCTCTACCTTAAACCATCTTGAATAGAGAGGCTTTTCACAGAAACTACAAAGAGCAAGATGTTAATTATGAACAGAGGAGCAATCGGTCATAAAGGAGAACGGAGCACTGGCCACAAGCTTGTAGAGGAAAAGGTCTCCCTACCTTGTCCCAAACCAAGTCTTTCAAGCACGACTTGAAGAAACAATTTTTATAAATTTGAAGTGAGTTGCTAGGATTAGGGATCCAAAAAAAAAAAGATTCTTCAAAAAAAAAAACCTCATCCACATAAGAGGAAAAAAACTGTAATAATAGAAAGAAAATCCTTCTATTTTTAGAAGGAAAAAAAATCCGACAAAAGAGGAAAAACAAACAAAATAAGATAAGAGAAGGAGATGAGTGGAGGGCTGCCTCATCCTTTGCAGAAGAACCCTAGCAGAGCGGCAACGCGAGATACTAAATTTATTAAGTATTAACCTTTTTGTCAGATCTTTTATAATCTAAGGATGGCTGACAGTTCAGTGGCCCAGGCGAGGAGGCTGATCTTGTAATCTTGTATTACTATAACACGGTTACAAGGACACAGTTGTACACGCATCAAACATTGCAAGCACAATCATCGCAGACTATAAACTTGCGGAGATTAGAATAATGAATGTTACCGCGCAAGAGTGAAATATTATTTAGCCTATTTATGAGGGATCAGACATAATTGAGGAATACATAATAGCATTCATACCGAAAGAATGGAAAAAGAAGCATTTGTTCGAAGAAAGAAACTACCAAGTGAAAACCTTCGCGTTAAAATATTTATATATAGGAATACTACGGCCTTGAGTAACGATGCAGCAGCAACTTGAATTTAGCATTGATCCGATCAAGTTCATCCAATACCACCTGGGACCTGTTTACACAATACAAGATGACGATGAGGTGATATTTACACGCTAATTGATTTATGTATCTGTATCTAGAGCTAAAAGACCCCACAAGAATCGATTTTTCTTGGAGCAAGTGCTATTCAGATACAAGCATATGGCAGTTTATGTGGAGGTAAGAAGTGCGTCTAACTGAACATTATTGAACAATGACTCAAGAACTAGTCAACAAACCTGTATCTGACAAGACGAACTGCGACATTACATAAGCGAGAGTCTTCACTTGAGCGCTCAAGGTAAAATATTCTTATATCAACATATATTTTATTTTTACATAACCGACGGTCACATTGGGAGCGCCCTTCGACTTTTGGGATCATCCGTCACTTGCTTGCTGGGACTAGTACCTGAATCCTCATGATCATTGCGTTTGGAATCAATGCAAGGGGTCAATGGTGGGAAAGAAGGCACAGCTTTCAATATAAATTTCCGGCCACTTCTCAAGCCTCCTGAAGAGCCTGAACCGAGTTCACGCAGATTACTCTGAGGAGGAGAAACTCGCTTCTGTTTTGGGGAACTTGCTTTCACAGACTTAATTGGAGTTGATGCTTCCTTCAATATATCAGGAGTTTCATCTTCTAAAATGTCATAGAGTCTGCTACCCGATTCAAGACACATCTGAGGTCTAGTTTCGCCTAATTTAGTCATTGGGGTGATTGGTGAACTACGCCAACGAAGGGAACCGCCAGATAAAACATGTCGAACATGTGTCTGATCCCTTGTTTTAGATGAGAATGAAGCACTAGACGTTGACTGAGAATTAGAAAGGGTGAGCTCACGTACGTTAGCAACTGAACTACATCTTGGTGATGATTGATCCGTTATTTCCACGCTGTTGCAATCCTGTTGCCAATAATTAGAAGCATTTGTTAACATCTCAGGGGCTGGAGGGCATTTTCCAGAAGGAGCTCGGAAATGTGCAGCTTGCTTTCCTTGACTGGATACAAAGAAATTGGCAATAAGATCAGAAAACACGTATTATAGATTACAATTTCTACATTTCCCCAGAGATTTATAGTGAAAAGGATCATACTCTGAACATTGTAAAGACGGTGTTAGAGGAGAGAGGTGCTGCGGATCATACAACTCTCCATCTAACAAATCTGCCTTCTTTGCCGCCATTTCCAACTTATTCTGAAGCGTGCTATCTGATCCTCCTTCAACTCTGTTTCTCACCCTTTCTTCACTCAAACCATGTTCCATAGCAAAGTAATCTGAGATGCAAATATATAGACCACTTTAACCAGCATTCCGAGTTGCATTTCTTAATAATCTTTCTCCACCACGATTTGGCATACAAAAAAACTGACAGCAATGCTTTAATATATCATTTAACTATGCACTGAGGTTTCATAGTTTCTCCAAAATAAACCCAAGACCTTCAAAAGTGCATTGCAAATCATAACAGCCATAGAAAAATGGAGCATGCAACCAAGACTTAGCTCGGTTGGGTGGGTGAAGTTTAGGTATAGGTTCTATGTTCAATTCCTACCATGCCAAAAGGAAATTAAAAATGAAAAACAAAGTTTTGCTATTCTTCAAACTTTTCCTTACATTTCGATGATTAACACCCAAACTAAGTTACTCATCACTTATCAGGGAAAAGAAAAGATTGAGTAAATTTTTGGTGCACTAAGGATTAACAACAAATACATGTAATCTAAGTTTTCACCTTCTTTCCTGCCATAGACATTCTTGCATCCCTCACATCGACATCCACCGGAGCATCCAACATTAGCCTTTTCAAATAAAAAAAGTGCAATCAGCGGACACAGGAGGTAAAAGTGGTGAGAATTTAAAGGAATATTAAAGATTACATGATACACACAACCTGATAGCATTCACAATATTTTTTCAGACACATTGACTTCTTGCAATTGCAACCTCTTTTATGCCTTGCTGATGATGGTGTTGTTAAATTGGCATCCTCCTGTAGAAGGCACATGAAATGAAACCACTACTTTATTATGAAAGCAAAAAGAAAAAGGGGGGGGGGGGTGAACTACATGGATTTTATACCATATTAGTTGGTGGAAAATCAATAGCAGATGGTACAATCTTGGGGGCAAATGCAAGTGGGTTACGGGATTCAATTTGTTGCCTTGTCTCAAGAACCAAATCTTCGTATTCTGGTTTATTAAAGCAGCCTTGGCAAGCACAAGGCTCAGCACAATATAATCCGGCAGCAAAACAATCACAATAACTGCAAACAAACAAGTCAAAATACATAGATACTGCATATCATAAAAAAGTGACGTAACAGAATAATATAAAAGTTCACTCACAGTTTTAAACATTTACTCTTCTTACAGTTGCACCTTTTACAACCATCATCATCAGTGGTATTTGAAGTTCTCTTCCTGAAGAACAATGTAAGATTCGGTGATCCCACTAAACATATGAAGAACAAAATTTCTTAAAGATGAGAAAGGACGCATGAACTGACTTTTTCCTTCTGGGGCTTGTTTGGTTGGAATCCTCAAAATTTCCATCATTTATGGACCTTAATTTTCTCCCATCATGGACACTTGCATGATGCTCAACACGAATCAACAAATTTGGCAGTTCTATAGAGCTGGGAGACTCAGAGATATGAGAATCTGCAGCTATTGAAGCATTCCTTTCGTGCCTCTTGTCTTCGTTATCAACTGATGATGTCCCCTCAATGTTTGATGAATCTAAGCTCCTCTTTATGTCCTCTACTTTATGGCAACTTAGTGACGTCACTGACTTCATGCCTTGGGAATCCATACAACCCTCTGCTAATCTCATACCTGTAAGTGCAGGACGACCATGGGGCATGGCATTTACAATGCTATTTAAATGCAACCCAATTCCTGATGGCTTGGAACCTGCCACAGGGAAGTTTCCACTACAATTTGGAGAAAATAAGGATGTGATAGGTTTGGACAGCTTAACCATGCTCTTATCACTTGAAGACACATGTAATGCAACACGAGAAGTTTTTAAATCTTTTGAATCTGAAGAGGTAGCTGATGGTTTTGAATCTTCTGGAACATGGGTAGGAAGCAGGGAACTATTCAAACTTCCAAAAGCATTAGCCTCCTCAAACTGAAGACAACGTCTAAGCAAGCCCCGGTGCTTTTGACTGGCCTACATTGACTATAATAGTTATTCTATTGCAGAAGGAAGATCTTAATGCGCTTAGTAACAAAGAATGTAAATGCTAACAAACATACTTGCAATCTGGTGAAATCTATTACGTAGATTGATCATTTACCAAGCGGATAATGCCCCTAGGCCACACTGATTTCATTAAACGAGTCAAACCTTCAGCAAGCAAGCTATCAATGAAATAGTAACACAAAATAACTCCATGAACGAAGATCCCATTTCCTTAACCTAAGAGGTTTTGATAACTGGATGGGATATCTAATGAGGTCTGATTAAGTTTGTAACCTTCTCACGGTTGACTAGGAAATGAAAATTTCTATTTGTATACAATTGTTACTAAGTTCCTTAAAAAGATTTCTGCAAGGGTTCATGCAAAACTACATAAAACAAACTAGAACTCCAATGTATGGGACTTATTAGAATGTCTCAGTCAATAAAGTACACTAACCATTCTCTTACTTAACAAGAATAAGTCCAAAATGATGGGAAAACAGTAAGAAACTTGGTCAAGTTATTAAACATGAAAGTATATTCAGATCAACAGAATAAAAAACATAAAACATAAAAAAAAAAATTTGGACAAAAAATTCAAGCTACCGCAAGGGGGCTGCATCAACAAAATTAGAAGACAAAAGTAGTATACATATGCATACCCAACAAAAAACTAAGTCTGATGATCTGTACCTTGGAACAATCTTGCAACATGTTCTGTTCACTTACATAAGAGGTTGGCCCCATCCCACTACAACCTTCACTGTCTTTAACATCCTGCAAAGGCTCAAAGTCCAGCAAATAAATAACCAAAAGAAAATCTAGATAACACCAGCCATATATATTAATACTGACTGTCCTGTAAGTACTTTATTGGTATATGGCAACATCCAATGGTTACCTGGACAAGTGAATCATCACAACATTGTTTCTCAAAAACAAGGTCAGCATACAAAGTGGACTCTAACTCTGCACATTCTTGAGAAGGCCATTCAATATCTTTTTTCTCTCCTACTTTCCTTGTTTCATCATCAAATGTTGGCTTTTCTTGATAAAGTTTTTTAGACTCCTCTGACAAATGCAAAGGTTCTTTTACCTTGTCACTAGGACCATTCTCGTCATCAAATTTTAATATAGTTTCCTCTGATTCAACAGTGTTAGGAGATAGTTTCACATCTGGATCGACTGAAATCCCTGAATACATACAATCAGTATCTGCAGGATCAGCCAAATATTTATCTACAGATTCTACACACGGTGAAGAACTGCAGAGTTGGGTATTTGCATCATCCTTGATATCAAAATCCTTCTGACTGCCACTTACAAACTTCACCAGCAGTAAAGAACTTGACTTTTTGGAACCATCAGGATTATCAGCAAGACTATTGCCTCCATTGTCACTTTGGGGAATCCCTACGGTGGCCGATTGCGAGCATTGAGGCCTGATGTACATAAAGTTTGTCAACAAACAGCCAGTGCATTCACAAGAGGTTTAAAAAAAATGAATTACAATCTATGTCACAAGACCTCTCCAAGAACTGTGATCCACAATGAGGATTGATACGTGGTGACGTGAAGACAATAGGTGGAGAATTGAGCCCCGGGAAATCTTGAGCCACCCGAGAAGCCTTGACAGACTTTATTGGAGATAAATTATTTACGTAGCTGAAAAAAGGGGACTCCTGAAATTTAAGAAGTACATATGAGACATCCGCTACCCATCACATTGCAGACAAGATTGGCCCGAAGATACAATTAATTAGCTAAATCATGCTTTAAACATCTTTAGAAAGATTAGAATGTTCGAGGTCAGCTACAAAATGTTAATGTCTGTGGTTTAGAAATGCATATGTGCAGCATTATGTCCAAACTAAAATTCCTAACAAGAGTTCAGCACTTGAATCCATAGCAATTGACCTTGCAATATGACAAAATTCACAGAAAATGTAAATAGTTATATACATAACAAAATGGGGGAAATATTGTAAAGCGATATACGGCTCAAAAGCAAAAGACTGTGACATCTTCTCGAAGTTAGTAGATGTAGCAGTTCAAAAACCAAAAAGTGAAGTGCAAGAGGCATAGGAAGTGAGAATTAGGAGTTAAGTTACTTGAACTGGAGGAGATTCTGAAGAAGCAGTAACATCGGCAGTGGCAGTAGAAATGAAGTTGTTTTTTGCAGCATCAGGAGAATCCATGATCACGACCCCTTTCCAACCCTAGACTCTGCTCTCTGCATCTTTTTCTTTTGCGCCTTCCTGCGACTGAAACCGATGGAAAGTGATAAATTTTCCACTTAATTTTTCTTTTTCTTTTTCTTTTCTTTTTTTTCCTTTTTTCCTTTTAGGGGAAGAGAGCGAGGGACACAAATGCACTAGTTCAAGGGCGGGGTTTGAATTGCGAGCGGGAAGCATCGTAACTGGCCTTCTTCCCTAATTTGGGCCGGGCCTTATCCTGGGCTATGAATTCATCCTATTCATTTTTCCAAAAAAAATGACGGAAGTTTTTGCTTTTGGATAGAGAAAGTGGAATTGACCAAAAACATAGATAGAGAAAATTGTATCAACTAGAATGGGCTGTGGAGGTCCAATCCTTTTGTTTTTGTGATAACATTATATATTAAGAAGGATCAGTATTTAATACTTCTAATTGAAATATTGGATTGGATTCAATCCGGTACTATAGCTCACTAATTGATTTACCACATTATATAAGAATGGCAACAAGGTAGGGACTACGAGGCAAGGTAGGGTGAGGGCAAGGAGTGCCTCCCCGCTCCTCGCTCCTCGTCACCAATCCCCGTCGAGGAGAAGTTTTAACTGAAAGAAATGGTTGGATCCCAAGAGGGGGGGTGAATTGGGTTTTATAAAAATTTTCACAAAACTTAATTGGAAGTTAAAATGATTTTCTGAAATTGGACAATGTTAAAGATAATAATTTAATTCAGAAAATCAAAGTGTTATCAAGATGAATAATTTTATAGTGCAAGGAATTAAGGAGAAAATATAAATCTACACACGTTAATTAATACTTGAAGTAGAAATCAAATATAAACGCAAAACATTAATTAATTAACTTCAAATGTAAATAGAGTAGGGATAGAGAAAGCAAACTCAGAGATTTATACTGGTTCGGCTAATCTCAAGCCTACATCCAGTCCTCAAGAGACCACTTGAGTATTTCCACTATAATTGCAAGTTTAATCCAGGTACTTGCAAACCACTACAACATAGATCTTTTTTTTTTCAATGGTGTCTATCCCCCTTACAACGTGTTTTCTCTCAAACACTAACTCAAGGAACCAATCCTTGAGCAACTAAATTTAAAGGCTTAAGGAAAATAATGGTGGACACTCTCAAAGTGTAGATAACGCAGAAATTAAGCTCAGAATATATCTCTAGCAATTTAGAGAGAATGAAACTCAAGATAATATGAGAAATGAACAATTGAAGCTTGATGCAAATGGTGTTGTGAAGTCCCCTTTATATAGTGAAACCTTGCTGCTACAGTGACTGCTTTAGTCAGAATTGCTACAGTAAGCTTCATCATCATTTTTCAACCTTTCTACAACAACCAAAAAACTTTATCAACCTTTTTCAACAATCAATATTTTTTTTCAAATTTGCTACAGTAAAAAGTATTCTTTTTCAAAGTTTATTACAACAACCAATAAACTTTATCATACTTTTTCAACAATCAAATTCATTTTTCAAAAGTGCTACAGTAAAAATATTCCTTTTCAAATTATATTATAACAACCAATAAATTTTATCAAAAATCAATTTATACTACTATATTTAAATATATAAAGCATTAAATATATTTGGGCCAAGAAAGATTGAATCATGCATTTGGGCCAATAAGATTAAATCATACATTTGGGCCAAGAAAATTAAATCATACTATTTGGGCTAAGAAAGATTAAATCATATATTGGGCCAAGAAGATTAAATCATTCATTTGGGCCAAGAAGATTAAATCATTCATTTAGGCTAAGAAGTTAAATCATTCATTTGGGCCAAGAAGATTAAGTCATACTATAATTCCCACATATTTGTCATCATCAAAACTTATAGCATAATACATTAGGGCTAACAATCTCCCCCTTTTTGATGATGACAAATCACCAAAGAAAAATATGTTACAATGTAATAATCATTATACAATATACACATATTTTTCTTTCCATATCCTTCTCCCCCTATTTGACATCAACAAAAAGGTATAAGGAAGGCAATATATAAAGGCTAAAGCGTATTCCTTCTTTAAGCAAGAATATCATATGACGTCATAGGGTAAAATTTCATCAAAACTTATCATTAATATGCCAAAAATATATAGTTAAGGAAACATTGCATCTCATATAAAGTGACCCTAAAAATATAGAGCATTTAAGTATAGATTAGGCTCCCCCTCAATCAATGCATATTAAACAAATGTAATTTTTAAGATGTATTCATATATGTATCTTGAGGATGAGCACCTACAAAAATTTTGACAACCACTCCGATGCTTAAGTTAGTAATGTAAATCAAGGATTAAAGGCAAAATTAACTGCTTACGGTCGCATGCATCAAGCATTATCATAATACAAGGAAATCATTGCCTTTCATTTGCCCACAAAAGCATTATATGTAAGTATGTGTAACTATGAATATGTATTATCCTCTACACATTTCATTTTATTTAAAAAAAAAATTTTTTTGACTTCTCATTTTCTATGAGTGCATGTGGAATCATGACATATTATTCATAGCCTTCGCTCATGATGCATGAATAGCATACACAACATATGTTCTTAGATACATGTAATCATAGCATGATGCAATCAATCATGTATATTATACTGAAAGCTCTCAAAAACAACACAACAAAGCAGAGAAATACGGTTCTGTTTATCACTATTTTATTAATCCTTAAAATTTTTAATCAAAACAAATTAAATCAGCCGCAAATCCTCCGAAAATTGACTTTCGTGGTTTTGCCATTAATGCGACGCGTTGTTGGTGTGCATGCGTACCCTAGTGTTCTGGCTTCCAGCTTGCAAAATCCGTAGGATGAACGTGTAGGGGTGCGGCGAAGAGATATCTTCGTTGGCTCTAAGTCATCATTTTCTCTCTATAAAGACTGCCCCAGAGTTCTCAATTACCACACCACAAAGAGTATTCATCTCTGAGCCTATAACTTTCTGACATTCCTCTCTCTTCATACTCCAAAAAAAAAATTCCAAGCCATGGCAGCAAGAAAGTTCATTGATCTCACAATAGAGGCCAGGGAGGAAGAGCTCGACTTAAACTTGAGTCTAGGCAGGGACAAGGGTAAAAGGCCTTTGGAGGGATCTCAGGAGAATCGAAAGAAGAAGATGAAGATCGAAGAAGCTGAAGAGATTAGTACAGGCCATACGTCAGAAGACAAAATTGCTTGTCTGGAGCAGGAGGTGAAGAAACTCAAGAAGATGATAGAGGACCAGGAGAAGTTAGCTAAACGCAACAATGCGGCACTGACTTCAAGAATAGATAGGTTCTTCTATTGGTCTACCCAATGCTTCTGCAATCAACAACAAAGAAGTGTTGATTGTATGAATGGGATTTACACTACCCTCCGTGACATTGCTCAGTCTCTTGCTCCAAGGAATGGCCGAGGGGTGATGATACAATACGGGCCTCCTAATCCAAGACCACCTCGCCTGTAGATTGCTCATGCATGAGCAAACCTTCCTTTTTTTTTTTGCAATGTAATCCTTCAGTTTGTTTTTTTTAATGCAAGTGGTTTCTTTTATTGGACGATACAAAAAAAATAATAATAAAGAAAGATAAAAGAAATCAGCTACACAAATTTAGCACAGTATATATATATTGAAAAATATATATCCATTTTAAAGATGGAAAGAATTTTCTGGCATGGACATATATATCATTTCAAAGCAAAAGCAAGTTACATACTTATCAAGATAAAACATATTATAACCTGAGTATGTAGTATAATAATTGAGGTAATATATATTAATAAGATATAATCAGATATAAACTATAATTCATAAACAATCGTTCATAAGCTATAGCTTATACAAAGGATATGACATGCATAATGGTCAAACCATGATGTATTGAATATTTAAAAAATAATTTAAGTATTTAACATATTTTTATATGCAATGATATTATCAAATATGTAAGATTTCGTAAAATAGTATATCATTGCTATGAAAATATGTCAATGATAACAATTTGCTAGTATAGATAATTAAGATCAAAGAGTATCATTCAATTAAATAATAAAGTAGTAGCGGATAGAGATACTCATCAATTTTGGCAAACTCTTGTTACTTCTTGAAGTCCCTCCTTAAAATGTTGATATCTTTATTTTCTTCATTGCCCTTCTTTTGATCCTCTCCTTTTGCAATTTTAATGGTCTTCATTGATTGATTATTTGTAAGATCCTCTTTACTTAGCGTCTAGTGTTGGCATCTGGCGTTAGGCGTTGGTTCACAAATTGACATATATAAGTCTTGCTGGTCAACCACTGATGAGCTAGCTGGTCGACCAACCAACTGCAAGACACTTTTAATGGAGTACTTTGATTCTCAAATTAGTGATGTTCAAATAAATCTTCAACCATCAGGAGAAACAATACATTATGTTCAAAGTATGCCATGCTTCCATAAAATGCATTTGTGTGAGGATTTTTGATTTTATTGAAAATATTTAAATAAGATTACAATAAAGATAAACATTACAAGTAAGAGTAATCTTATTGATGTGAAACCAAGGGAAATATGCATGTAATGAAAGCAAGTTGTCGTGATGCGATAAATAAGAAAGTTCAAGCTAAATTTAGAAGAAAGATTTTAGCTCAAAGCAAAAATCATATCCTTAGGCCGCACACCTAAGAATCATTTTTAGAAATAGCATGCATGAATATCAAAGATAGATGAAAGGCATGCTAGAAAACAAACATAAGCATTTGATACAGTAAACATATCAATCAAATTTCTTACAATACATTCCAGCTTATATGTTTACTTGTCCATTGCCTCCTTTTGATGCAAGAGAGTGGAGTTTGAATGATGTAGCCATTGAAAAGTCATTTCCGCTCCTTGCTTCGAGGCAAATCTGCAAATTAATCCTTTGTCTTTGGTACCCAAATTTCTTTGGGTCCGCCTGGGTCATGAGTTCCTTTTTGAACCCATTTCATTTTAACTCCATGAACAAGATTTTTCTTATAAAAGCATGAGTAAGATTTGTGTCCTTTTAGTCCACAATAAAAACAAGTGCAAGTTGGACTATTTGACATCTTTACAGAAACAAAGAAGTTTTTAGAATGCTTTTGGTTTGATTTCTTTTTAGAAACAAGACCAACTTTGTTAAACATTCTTCTTTGTTTCAAAACTGAGGTATTTAAAATTTCTCTACCTTGAGAAAATTTTGCAAGTGTGTTTTTAAGATTATTATTTTCCTTTTTCAAAGAATCACACTTGGTACAAAAGCAATTTTTGTTGGTAGAGATATTTGCTTTTAAAATCAAATTCTCTTCTTGCAAAGTTTTGTTTTGATTTTCAAAAACAAAATTCTCTTCCTTGGAAATAGAAAATTCGTTTTTCAATGTTTCCAACTCATTTTCAAGAGAAGAGTTTTTCTGTTTTGAAACATTTAGTTTCTTTGCAAGTATTAGAGATTCTTTATGTAAATCATCAAAGGCATCTTGTAATTCTTCAAAAGAGTAGTCAAATGAATTTACCTCATCTTTATTTCTGGCCACAAGACAAGTGTTGGCTTCTTCATTTGTGTTCTCCTCATCAGAATTGCTATTTCCCCAAATGGAAGATAGGTAAGCTTTCTTTGATAATTCAACTTTTGGTTGTGGTTTCTCTTTTTCTCCTTTTTCTTTTTCTTCTATCTCCTTGGTGATTTGAGATTTTTCTGTAAGTTCAACACCAAGAGCTTGCAATTGATTAAGCACAAGTTGTATCTCATTAATGGTTTTACAATTGTTCATTTGAGCAATTTCAAGTTCCTTAATGAAACTTCTATACCTTAATTCCTCAGCAATAAGATCTTCCTCATGTGCAACTTCAAGAATTTCCCACATTTCTTTTGCAGTTGCACAGTTGGAGATTTTGAAAAATTCATCTTGACTCAATGCACAAGAAATAATCAATTTTGCCTTAGCATTGAGTTGCATTAAACTTCTTTCACTATCATTCCATTCACTCTTGGGTTTTGGAATGCATTTTCCTTGTTCTTCCTTGACAGGCATATAAAAACCATTTTCTATAACTTCCCAGAGTTTATGGTCTACTGAAATTAAAAACATTTTCATTTCATACTTCCAATATTGAAAATGATTAGCATCAAAAACTAGAGGTTCTGTGAAAGAATAATTTTCAAACATAAACCAATCACTAAATCCAACCATGTTTACTCTTAGACGGTTAAGTCTCAAATCAAGAGCCCAAGCTCTGATACCAATTGAAAGAAATGGTTGGATCCCAAGAGGGGGGGTGAATTGGGTTTTATAAAAATTTTCACAAAACTTAATTGGAAGTTAAAATGATTTTCTGAAATTGGACAATGTTAAAGATAATAATTTAATTCAGAAAATCAAAGTGTTATCAAGATGAATAATTTTATAGTGCAAGGAATTAAGGAGAAAATATAAATCTACACACGTTAATTAATACTTGAAGTAGAAATCAAATATAAACGCAAAGCATTAATTAATTAACTTCAAATGTAAATAGAGTAGGGATAGAGAAAGCAAACTCAGAGATTTATACTGGTTCGGCTAATCTCAAGCCTACATCCAGTCCTCAAGAGACCACTTGAGTATTTCCACTATAATTGCAAGTTTAATCCAGGTACTTGCAAACCACTACAACATAGATCTTTTTTTTTTTCAATGGTGTCTATCCCCCTTACAACGTGTTTTCTCTCAAACACTAACTCAAGGAACCAATCCTTGAGCAACTAAATTTAAAGGCTTAAGGAAAATAATGGTGGACACTCTCAAAGTGTAGATAACGCAGAAATTAAGCTCAGAATATATCTCTAGCAATTTAGAGAGAATGAAACTCAAGATAATATGAGAAATGAACAATTGAAGCTTGATGCAAATGGTGTTGTGAAGTCCCCTTTATATAGTGAAACCTTGCTGCTACAGTGACTGCTTTAGTCAGAATTGCTACAGTAAGCTTCATCATCATTTTTCAACCTTTCTACAACAACCAAAAAACTTTATCAACCTTTTTCAACAATCAATATTTTTTTTCAAATTTGCTACAGTAAAAAGTATTCTTTTTCAAAGTTTATTACAACAACCAATAAACTTTATCATACTTTTTCAACAATCAAATTCATTTTTCAAAAGTGCTACAGTAAAAATATTCCTTTTCAAATTATATTATAACAACCAATAAATTTTATCAAAAATCAATTTATACTACTATATTTAAATATATAAAGCATTAAATATATTTGGGCCAAGAAAGATTGAATCATGCATTTGGGCCAATAAGATTAAATCATACATTTGGGCCAAGAAAATTAAATCATACTATTTGGGCTAAGAAAGATTAAATCATACATTGGGCCAAGAAGATTAAATCATTCATTTGGGCCAAGAAGATTAAATCATTCATTTGGGCTAAGAAGTTAAATCATTCATTTGGGCCAAGAAGATTAAGTCATACTATAATTCCCACATATTTGTCATCATCAAAACTTATAGCATAATACATTAGGGCTAACATTAACCCACATTCTCAATCCCCACCTCTCTACGGGGTATTAAAAAAAATTTTAAAATTCAAAAGAAAAAAGAAAAAATTAATAATACATAACCTGAAATGCCCAAATCTGCAACAGAGATGGATGGCAAACGACAGGAAAGAAGTGAATGGTGGCAACGAAGGACAACAGCTAGCGACAGAAATCAAATAGCAGTACACAGAATGAACGGCGAGAGAGGAGACAATTGAGAGAGGACCAAAACTAAGAGGTTGATGACAAAGGGAAAGAGGAAGCACGAGCAGACGACGGCGAGAGAGGAGACGACTGAGATAGCACAATGACAATGGTTTATGGGAGCACGGTGACAACGGCCGATGGGAGGAAGCAGAACAGCATGATGACAAGGGAGCAACACGACGGGATGGAACACAATGACTCAGTCGAGAATCAGAGAAAGCAAAATTGGTGGTAGCCTCCAGACGAAAAGGAAATTTGGGAATTAAGGATTATGGTTTTATTTTTATTAAATTATTTTAATTGTGAAAATGACTATAATATCCCTACAAAATATTATATATATATATATATATATATATTTATATTAAGGGCATTTTAGTAATTTCAATGAAATTATTAAAATGCCCTTCGAGGATGGGGACCCCACAGGGTAGGGAGTGTGGTCCCCGTCCTCGTCTGTAGTAATTGTCAAGTTTTTATATATATGTTGTGTGTGCATTATTGTGTTGCTTTTATGTTGCCAAATATTGGCTTGAGACACATTTTATGCTATTAAAATTTTGTTATTGATATGTGCCTCTTTTTGTCATGTGTCTAGTTTGAATTGCATTTGTAAGGGACTAATGAAAGAGAAGACCAAATTATGAAAATTTTATAAAATTCCATGCATAAGGGCCAAACATAAATTAATGTTGTATTGAGGGAAGTTTAAGTGTGAGTCAAGACCTAGAAGAAGCATACCCAATACACATTGTTTTTTGCTTAAGTCTTTTGGGAAGAGGCATTTTTGTCCATTTGGCCAAAAAGTCATCTTAAAAGCCTTGGTTCCTTCACTTCACAACACACACACACAATAGTTTCTAAGTTTTCTCTCCTCTCCTACAGCTCACACATCTCTTCAGCGTCCAAGTCCCTTGCTCCACCACTCACAACCAACATCTCACCTGGGATTAATTCAAGATAGCTTGGGAGGTAGTTGTAAGTGGGATTCCTCTCCTCCCTCTCCATTTTCATCCTTCTTAAACCCTAGGCGAGAGAGGTGTTGTTTTGATTGTTTAATGGGTGAGAGCTTGATTTTATGACCATGTTCTTGAGTTCCTATCCTTGGAAAGTTGTATTAAAAATTTAGGTTGGTAATCTAGAATTCTTGAAGCTACATTTTCCCTCCTTGAAATTTCTCCCATGAATGATTTATGTTGGATGTGGCTTCATAGACTTGTGTGGATGGTTTTGATGATTTGAAATGGAGAACTATCCACCCAAAAGATTTTAAAATGGCTTTGTATTGAAGCTTTGCAAGAGGGACTCAAAGGAATGGCTTTGGGAAGCAAGAAAGGGAGCTCTCGGCTTTTCTGGTTTAGTGCAAACTCGATTGCCCAAGGTGCCACATGAACCCGAGAGCCCTCTTTCAAATGTGTATGCTCCAATCCAGGGCTCCAAGGGACCTGAAAGCCATGGTGAGATAGGGCAAATGGTGCCTAGCGCCTTAAGCGCCATGGCCTGGGCTTGTCCTAGCAAGCGGGTAAATGCAGGGCGCCCTTGTTGCCCCATACTAGAAGTCCTCCTTTTATGAGAAATTGTGTTAAGTGTGTGTTTGCTTGGTTCGTTAGGTATTTGAGGGATCTTTTGGTGCTTGTCTGGCATTCTTCTCTTGGGTAATTATTGATTAAGGCTCAAGTGAGTAGCTAATCCTACTCTTGCTAAATTCCTAAAGGGGAAAAATATTATGAAGCATCTCATAAGCTAGTATATGTGCAAGAAAACTTAATTACATTCTTAAAAGTTTTGAATGTGGTAACATAAGGACATGGTCATGGAATAAAGCTTGAGGGCTAGGAAAAGGAAAGAGGTTAGCTTCTTGGTAAATTGTTGCACATGAATTTCTTTTGCATAAAGGTAAACTTTAACCATATATGCATGGATAATTGTTGTGGATGGATTTATTTAGCATTTTAGCTTGGTGGTGAACCTCCATTGTATGTTATTGCTTGGGGATTATGAGGCTCGATGGTATGTGGTTTATGAAGTCTAAGAGGTTGATAGAGTATCACTCCCACCCATGAGACCCGGTGACACGTGATCTATGATAGTCTATGGATCCCAATAGTGATTTGGCCTCAAAAATTTCATGAGGTTCAGTGGCACATGGTCTATGAAGTCTATGGAATTGGTAAAGTATCACTTCCACCCATAAGGCCCAGTGGCATGTGGTCCATAATGGTCTATAGAATTCATTGGCAAGCTTTAGATGTAGTTTGAGATATGCTTGATGGTTGTGATGCTGATTAATATTGTACATTTCTTGGGAGTAAGTAAGTTGCTCACTGGGATTATTATCTCACCTTTTCTTATGTTACCATTTTCAGATTCTAAGTTCGTCGAGGAATATTCGCTTGAGGAGTAATAAAAGTTCGAGTCACAACCCCACATCGTTTCTTAGGTTGGTGTTTTGGTTTATGTAATCTTTTTACACTATAGAAGTGTTTTGTAGCAGTGCAGGACTCCTAGGATGCATTTTGTTTTGATGTAATTGAATGTATGAACCTATAACATTCTTTTGGTCATGTTTCTTTACATTCCTAGTCATGCATGTTGAGGGAATGATAAGAAACATAGATGATTATTATGTATGAAGCTTGAACCTAAGCTATGAAATGAAAGTATTTTATGTCAAGAAAAGGATTTGTATGCTATATTAGCTTGTGCTTAAAGGCTAACAGACATGGTTGGCAATCACTCTTCGTGTCGGTCCCATTCCCAAATTGGGGCGTGAAATTGTCCCCATGGGAAAAAATCCCCTCTCATAAGGCCCCGAGAGTGGGGATCCCTGAAACCCCTACCCCATTGTCATCCCTAACATTATATTTTGGTTTCAAAAAGAAGTTAGGGTCATTTGTTAGCATTTAATGAGTCTAAATTTGATCTATTTAGATTTTAGACTATTAAATGTATTTTTTTATATTTATTAAGTAACAGTTCTAAATATATCTTATTAAATTAGATCTCATGAAAAATTTTAAGACATTAATTACTCTGAATGCATCTTGACTGATATGTAATTAATGCATACAAATGTTATAAAAATAAACAATCTTAATTATTTAGTATTTAGATTTAGAGATAATATCTTAATATGTAGATATGTATCAATTCTAAACTTGACCAAACTTTTTACGTCACAAAATATTACAACAAATGACCATCAACGCTAAAATATCATTTTAATCCCTTAATTTTATCTCAAATTTCATTTTTTTATTTCAATTTGATCTCTTAACTTTACCTTGAGTCACTTTGGTACCTTATGTTTCACTTTTACATTTTAATTTCATTTTGTTCCATTTTTGTCATGCCCCAATAAGGTAGCAGGACCGACACGGAAAATACGTGATCCCACAGCCGTAAGCCTAATATGATAACTCGCATCATCCCATACAAACTACATGTAACATCAAATCATGCATTTCATTTCAAAATATAATTGAATTACATACTATACTTCATCATATTTCTCTCCATTCCCAACACATCACTAAGGAATAAAAAGAAACATGAGACAAAAGAATTATCATAAGATTCAATTACAACATACACAAAATGATTACAATGTTCACCAAGTCTAGGTATCCTACCGACTACAGAGCACTTCTAGACTTCTAAAAGGATTACATAAAAAAATACCAACCCAAAGCATGAAGAGGGTTGGGACGTCGAACCACCGCTACTCCTTAAGCAAGTATTCTTCCTCAAGAGCAGAATCTGAAATGGTAAACATAAAAGAGTGAGAAATAAATCTCAGTAAGCAGTTGACATACTCAAGATAAATACCTCCCTTGCTTACAACTATTTCAAGTAGTGAGATAAATATTTCAATAACTGAGAAATATAATTTAATTCTACGAATTCCCTCAATCAAGCACAGTGGTTTGCAAAAGTAACATGAGCATGATTGGAAAAATATATACAATCAATCTCTAGGCCTCTATGAACATTTAGCCTTTAGTTTAAATTCACCGAGCCTTCTTAACTTGGTCTCTGTAACTCACCATGCCCACGACCTATATGATGTTAACGAACCTTAATGCTCATTGCTCACCGAACTCCAAAAGTCTCTATAAGCCATGGCTACGCATCAAGAGCCAGGGTACATCGAATGCTTAAGGTCTCTATATTTTTCCTTCTAGCTCATTTATTACTTCAGCCAATGGGCTGAAGGCCTCCATAGGGATTCTCACACATTCATGTGTGTCTCGTGTCATTACTTAGCGTTATCAATAAGAGATGAATCTTACTATGCTCAGTATGTTTACTACATTGAGACCCTTCAAGCCATCAAGCCTTACCACACATTAAAACATATTGGTTTCTAGATCCAACACGTCTCAATTTCATATTAACGTCGGTCCTACTAGGTATGTTATTATAACTTACCCCTTGTAGCTGAATTCAACAACTAGTCAAACCTTCATATGGAAAACATGACTAGTTAAATATAGTTAACTACTTACCTGAATTCCAAGCTATGTTTTAATGATCTTTTGCCTTACAAGGTCCTGGGTTTATCCCCTAATCCAAGCGTATGAAAAATGGGATTAAAAATAAGAAAAAAAAATTTGAGGCTCTGTTCTGCCATTGCAATGCCAAACATTGGGTGGCCTCTGCCACCAGGCTGCTGCAGCAATCAACTCTGCTCCTTCTCTGGTTTACACTGCTACAATAGTGGCGCTAACCCCTACAGCAGTGAAACTAGAAAAGGGGTTCTACAGCTTACGAAAATGGCCCTCTTTGACTCTAAACCTTTCCCACTCTTTCTCAAACCTTTTGGTCATTATTTTCCCAACCTTCACCATAAATTCAGTCCAACAACCACCATAAAACTCTCATTAAACCTTTTTTTAAGAAAGATTGAAAGGAAATCTCCTAAATTTCAAAAGAATTCTCATGTCACAAAGGGGGTGGAATGAAATCAAATACCCAAGCTTGTTTTCATACCAAATCAACTCAATTTTGTCATAAACTTATACATAAGTAAGACATAAGGTTTGTAGGCAACACAAGACCATTTATTTGCATCCAAGAACCACAACTCAGCCACAACATTTTTCAACTCCAAATTTTTCAAGGAAGAAGAAAACGAGAAACCCTAACACTTTCTTACCTCGAATTTGTTGTCTTGGACCAAAAGTGAAGCTTTGCAACCAAAGGAGCTTCAATGGAGACTTCAAAGTTTGAAGAAATTGGAGCCTTGGTTTTGAAAAGGGAGGAGAGGTCGTGGGGCTTCTGGGGCAAATGTGTTGGTGTGGAGTGTTGAAGAGTGAGTGCCCATTTTTAGCTTTAGTGTCCTTCCTTATTTTCTTTTCCTTTCTCTTTTTCTTTTCTTCCTTTTCTTTCTTATCCATATCGGCCTCACAAGTTCGAACACTTAGGAAATCTTGAAAGCAAATTTATTTAGAGCCACACCACGCCACACTATTACACCCACCATCACCTTTTTGTATTAGCGCCCAAAAATAATAAAATATATCATTTAGGTCCTTTTTTCCAAACTCAAATCCTTTCAAGTCTTTATGTAGTTCCAAGGTCCCACATTCACATAAAGGATCCATAATATTTACACACAACAATTTACATTATCTATTATGCATCAAATAGAAATTCACAAGGTTACCATAAGTTATATTGCCACTAATAAAATTTATAATAATTTAACACACAAATTCTCACCTACTAATGGGGAATATTACAATTTTATTCCCTAAACTAAACTTTAATTTAAATTTTGGTTTCTCTTAATTTTATTTCCTATCAATTTGATCTTTCAATTTACAAAAAACTACTCATATATTTTCTTCTCTTACGTATAAAAGTTTTATGAGGTTATTAGAATTAAGTTACCAATCATAAAAAATGTTTGTCTTAAGCATATTATTAAAGAGAAGAAAATATTTGAATAATTTTACAAGTTGAAGAACTAAACTAAGCAAAATAAAGTTAAAGAACTGAAGAAAAATGTAATGTAAAGTTAAGTACTAGATTGAAACAAAATAAAATTACAAATTAAAATTAAATTAAATAAAAATACATAAATGAAATTCAAGACAAAATTAGGTGATGAAAACAATGAAAGGAAATTTTGCATAAATTAAAGTCAAATAGTTTAGAATTATGAAAAACTCAAATGCAAAAATTCTCTAATCATAATCCTACTTTTTGTCGGTCTTTAATAAGTAATAATAACATAATAAAGATACAGAATAAGAGCATATATTAATCTATCTCAACCTCTGATCAAACAGTAGGTAAGCTCTTCTGGGAGGATATGAGTGGCACTCTCACAGAGTTTTTGGACTGATGGAAAATGATATACTTGTCTCGTCCAAAAACCCACCCACCTCATATAACCTAGGGAACCACTACCCAGTCTACCATACTCATGGGTTGACCCTTTTTATAATAATGCCCCATCATTAATTTATTTAAAATCAGATATCTACACATAAAATTGTTTTCACTAACACCCCATACTAGAAACAAAATATATTAAACAGGTCCCTCTAACACAAAATTTGTGAAGATCTTATATTGGACCTAATTATAGATAACATTCAACATATATGTCCCAAAATTATGTAGACATATACAATATTTAATATGTTAGTCCACGCATATAATTGTCAGCGTTAAACTATTAATAATAAAATAAATAAATAAATAAATATATATATATATATATATATATATATATATATATATATATATATATATATATATATATAACGCTAACGAATGATACTTTAACAAAGATACAAAAGCATTTCATTGGAAGCAAATTGAACAAAACTGGACAATAGCAAAGATTACAGACTTAATATGGTAAAGGTAAGCAATAGGGGTAAGCATAATCCAATCTAACCCGCACATTTGGGTTGGGTTGGCGGGTTGGGAATTCTCAACCCGCCCCAACTCGCCAACCTGATGGGTATATAATATATATATATATATATATATATATATATATATATATATATATTAGATTTTCTTCTTAGTCTCACAGTCTCACTGTCTTTCATGTCCTTCACCTTCGATCCTCTCATCTCCTTCACCTTTAGTCTTCTCAATCACCATCTCCTCTCTTTGTCTCTCATCTCCTCACAGCTTGTCATCTCTCTCTCTCTCTCTCTCTCTCTCTCTTTCTGTCTATTTGGTTCATGCCACTATGATGCCGCATTGCCTAGAATTGAATTCGTGATAATCTTGCGATACAATGATCCCTAAGTCGTATTCACTCAAGGAGCCTCACTTCTAACTACAAATTAATTGTTCCTAGCACTAATTACATTGATTAAGACCTAATTAACATTAGGGGTTTTGTTGGTTAAGACAGAAATATAAAACAGAAGCAAAACGATAGTGGATAATAGCAGTAGCAAACCATTAGAGAGTATTGACAGTAACAGAGAATCGCAACCAGCCACTAAGAATTATGGGAGTGCATCTATCATTACTTAACTCATTGATTTAGTTTTATCCCTGTCTCACCATTTGGTTTTTATGAAAAGTATTCTAGAAGAACTTCCAAAAATTACAATGCTTCTAACCATAGTTAAGAAAACTTCATTAATCTATAGCTAGATGCAACTTTAAAAGATCTCAACTAAATTAAGTTAGATATCATCTAACCTAGCCATTTCGTTTTACTTGTTTTCCCAATTTATCATCTAACCTAGCCATTTCGTTTTTCTTGTTTTCCCAATCAGTTAAGTAAGGTTTTATCTCAAATAAAAATCAATTTATGCTTATACAAGTTTATATCAGAATTATGGTATCAACATAAACACAAGAACAGAATAGAAACGAAAATGAGATGAATGGAGAATAAAACACTTATCTTGCATTAAAAGTTCAAGCTATAACATCTCAAGGTCCTAGTGACTGATTACAATGAAAGTTTAGCCCTCCATGAGAGCAAAACCAGCCAAACAGAAGAGAGAAAAGCAAAGAGAAAATCACCTACAAATTTTGAAGCGAATGATCTGAGATACAAAACTAATGCCCCACTAAACTTAAGGAATATTCTACCCTAGATGCCTTCAGTTGACCTTTAAAAAGGGTTGAGGTGTGGCTGTTTCCTTTCTGTAGAGGAGGTAGCCAATAGATAAGCTGCAAAAGCATAGAATAGGTGCTGCAAAAGAGCTCTTTTGTGTGTAGAACTGAGGCCTTCCATTTTTAGCAAAGTTTGGGGAAGAGAGGGGATGCATGCATGGCAAAAAGGGCTAGAAAATTTTGAGATGAGAGCCCACACATCCATATCATTAAATCTGCAGAAAAGAGGTGCCCAGTCAGCATCCTACTCATCAAAAAAGTGCCATATCAGCATCCATTTCAGCAGGAGTGTCATGTCAATGCTACATCATCAAGAAATCTCCAATATTAATTTCTGCAAAATACACAAGATGGATTAAATTGAGTCTTTTATAATTTAAGTTCTAAAATACAAAAATAATTCATTTTTCATCCAAAATTGATTTAGACCCAATAAATCACAAAATGTAATAAAATTGGAGAATTCTCATAGATGAAAATGCAAATAGACCAAGATAAGAGTAAAAATATATATATAAATGCTAGATATCAAATCCCCCACACTTAGTCCTTTGCACTCTTGTGCAAAATCAATTAAAAGCAGCAAAGGCACCAAAGGACACAACAAGAAGTGTAGAAAGTATGCAATAATGAAATAGTTCAAGCTTGAAAAGATTTAAAGCTAGGAGAGAGCAAATCTTAAATTTCTAAAAAGTTCAAGAATCATAGCAACTTTATTGACAAGAATGAATTCAAGTAATAATCTACTCACAAGAAAAGGTGTATATGCTCTATTCTCTCAAGTGTTTAAGGTAATGCACTCACATTTCAACCTATCACAAATTTACTACCATAAGCTTGTCAAGAATCTAAATCTCCACTACTTGGATCACATACATGCTTGAATTATTAGGACTTTACTATGGATGTAAGGTTAGGTGAAGGAATGATTGGAAGGTGGAAAGAAATACATAAAACAAATTTTAACAAAAACTTAAGGAAATTAAGAGCATCAATCAATCAAGTCATAAGAGATTGAACTATGAAACTTAGGCACAAAAATGCTACTTCTCTTTTCTTCTTTCTTGCTCTTTTTCTCTTTTTTTTCCTTTTTGATTCTTTTTTTATCTTCATATAGTTTATTTTTCATGAAGAATTGTCAAACTTTTCTTTTCTTTTGAATAAAACTGAATTTAAAAATAGCCCACAAATCCTTCTTTTTGCACATGCTCAATCTCTTTTCAAAAGAAATTTCTATAGCTCTTCAAATCCTAAGTTGGGGACAAGAAAGAATTTGTTTTAAGGTGGAAAAAGGGTCGAAACACAAGAAAGAAAGGTGAAAGCAAGGCACAAAGTGACACACAATGGAAACAACTCATAAGATGGCTATTTGGCTAGAATAGTTACAATAAACAAATGTCTAAATCATTTCCAAGTATGTACATGTAATGTAGCCTCAACAAAGATTCAGGACAAATTCTAAAGTGAAAATCATGATAGGGAATACACACAACAAGAAAGAATATCATTTTGCAATAAAGGCTCAAATCCTCACGATTTAAAGACTATTACTAAAAATTCATTAAAAATAACGTCACGGCCATTTTACTTGAGTTCCTTAGAAAAAGAAGACTATTCTTTTCATGCTAAATGTCACGACCCATTTTCTAGGCACATGACCGGCACAATGATAAATATCCCATCACTGTAAGCCTTTCGATAAATTCTTCCCACAAGTAAAATTATTAGTCATTATCTCTATATTATCAAAATACCATTCCTTAATAAATACAAAGAAAATACATCAGATTTTCTCAATAAAAAAATAATAGATCCTCAGTACAAAATACATTATCATACTGAAATACAAGTCAAATACCAAACCCCTGACCTAGATGTCCTAGACGGTTACAGAGCAACATACTGTATAACAAAAGAAGGGCCTACCCGACAGCGGGAAGGTCCAACGTGATCTACTCCTCTAGCGGATATTCTTCGGCAGCAACCTGATCTGAACAAAAAGTTTGTACAGAGAGTGTGAGCTTTTAAACTCAGTGAGCAAATCAACCTCGCGTTAATAAAATTCAAATACATCACCAGTCATGCAAGCATATCCGAAGGCTCAAGCTCAACCAATAGACATAGTTAGAAATTACATACAAGAAGATAAAAATTCATCCAATTCAACAAACGATACTAGTACTCGTCAATGGCAATATATCCCGGAGAGCGCACACAGGCCGGCTCACCAATTTTGTATTTTTCCGCCATGACGCACAACCTCATTCTCTTAGCTAGGGCGCCTCACGGATTTATCACCAATCCGGGCTATATCCCTACTGAGGGAATCATTGTCTCCACACTCATTGGTCAAGACACCCTTTAAACCGGGTTTTCCGCCTTGTCGTGAGAGGGGGTACTGTACCGCTCAATCACAATCAATAGTACAACAGTCCATATCATAATCAGAAGCACAATATAATATTCATCCATATAACAGGTATAGTATATAACTATATGATTCAAATTTCATATCATCATGAGATACTTGCTTCGTATTATCCATACTTCTTGATTAATTATCTCATTATATTCGTCATTCTGAATCCAATTTCCCCCTATGAATCTTGGGAGTGTCCTATGACATACTTTTTATCACCAGTAATGCTAAAACTCTATTAAAACGGGGTCGTTTCACTCACCTGGATTCCGTACGAATATCACTTCTTTAAGTCGTTACGGACAAGAGTACACAGGTGAATTTCAGTGTTCTGCTGCCGAGATTTTCATGAAAGATTAGAGAAAATACGTTAAGATTGTTTCCGTATAAATACTGTTCATACGTACGATTACTATTCATACGTACGGATACTATTTATACGATCACTATTCATACGTACGGGTACTATTCATACCAGAAATACAGAATACAATCTGTAAAAGAGTACACTAGGTAAGTTCCCAGGAAAGAGTGGAGGGTCACACTGGACACACTTAAAAATCAGGTCTTTCATTAGCCAGAACTTTCCTAGACATGTATTCTCCACAGTTTATATTCTATTTCGGTAATCAGAGAATCAAAATAACAGCTAACGACAGTTTTTCTGATGTGGAAGATCGGCCAAAGCCGCAACCACAGAGCATACTTAAGAAAATAACTTCTAAAATTTGAAAGACATAGAAAGGGCATAGTATCCTTACCTAAGCAAAAACGAAAAGGCCCAAAATCTCAGAAGCCTAGCGTCGGAGCAAGAGAAACTTAAGGAGAGAAGAAGAGAAGTTGAAGGTGTGAGTTTAGAAGTGAAATGGAATGGCCTATTTATAGCAAAAGTCAAGGGTACTATTTGATACTATGCGCTAATAAAATATTTAATTTACTATTCATGAAAAACGACATTTCTAATAATACAGTTACTGTGCACCTTACGCGTACGATGGAAAATTTTTCTTTTATTTACTATTGAAAACTTAAAGGGAAAACTATCATTTCACCTGAAACCTTTAAGTTTCTTTTCAATTCAGTCCTTTCAATTTAGTCCCTGAGGGTATTTTTACACATAAAACGTCATTTTCTCCTACAAACTTCTTTCCAATTTTCTCTTATAACCAAACCACATCTAGTACTTGACATTTTGATTGTATAAATGAATAGTACCATATACGTAAATAGTATTATACAGGTGAATAGTACCGTATACTGAAATAGTAACAGTAGTTTGAAAACACACATCTATATTTTATTTTTCATGGGTATTACACTAAATGAATCCAACACTTAAGCTATTTCATCATGCATGCTTTCACACAAAAATTCCATCAAATTTTCCAAAAAGAGAGAATCAAATTCGGACAAAACAAAGCAGCAAAATTCTGCACTGCAAAATTTCTAGCGACTCGGCTTTATCGACACCAAACTACACCAAAACATATGCAAAAGACTTCAAATAAAATTCTACAGCTAGAAGACATATAAAGCTTTAAAAACATGTAAAGACAGTAGCAAAATTCGTAGCCAAACAATATAAAAATTCGTGCAAGACAGCTCAAAAATTCTAGACAAAATAGAGAAAATAGAGAAAAACATGTAGAAAAATTTTAAATTAGAAACCAATGCTTTCTCCAATTAAATTCTCCCCCCCCCAACCCTTAAATATTGCATTGTCCTCAATGCAAATCAACACTAAACATAAAAAATAAATAAATAAAATAAAGAGGACATAAATTAAAAAGGAGGGAAAGAGTACTGCCTTATCATGGAGCCGGCACATTGTAGAGTCGGATTTCCTCTACAGATTCTTCTTGGAAGCCCTCATAGAAATTCTTCAACCTTTGCCCATTTACTATGAATTGTTTGTTGGTGGCCTCATTTTGAATTTCTACTGCACCAAAAGGAAAGACATTAATAACAACAAAAGGGCAAACCCATCTAGAGCGAAGCTTACTAGGCATGAGCTTAAGGCAAGAATTATAGAGAAGGACTTTGTCTCCCACTTAGAATTCTTTCTTCTCAATTTTCTTATCATGTAAAGCTTTTGTCCTCTCTTTATAGATGCGCGCATTCTCATAAGCCGCTAGCCTTAGTTCTTCTAATTCTTGAAGTTGCAACTGCCTTTCTTTACCGGCTAGGGTCATGTCCATATTGTATTGTTTAACTACCCAATATGCCTTATGTGCAATCTCCACTGGCAAGTGACATGCTTTACCAAATACCAAACAGTATAGAGTCATGCCGATGGAAGTCTTAAAGGTGGTTTTATAGGCCCAAAGCGGATCATCAAGCCTCTTACTCCAATCTTTTATGTTGGGCTGCACGATTTTCTCTAATATTTGCTTTATCTCTCAGTTAAAGACTTCGGCTTGTCCATTAGTTTGGGGGTGGTAAGGTGTAGAAGTTTTATGCACCACCTCATATTTATTCAGTAACCTTGCATGTTTTTATTGCAAAAGTGTGATCTTTGATCACTGATTATGGCCTTGGGGACACTGAATTTGTAGAAAATATGTGAACGAAGGAAATCTACAACAACAACAGAATCATCAATTCGGGTTGCTTTAGCTTCCACCCACTTCGACACATAATCTACAGCAACAAAATGTACATGAAGCCAAACGAAACTGGAAAAGGACTCATAAAGTCTATACCCCAAACATCAAAAATATCACAGAAGAGAAGAGGTTGTTGAGGCATTTCATTTCTCATAGATACATTTCCAGTTCTTTGACACCTAGAACTTACAAAAATCATAGGCATCCCTAAATAAAGTGGGCCAATATAAACCAAAATCTAACACTTTCCTAGCGGATTTGGGTTCTCTGCCTTGCTTTTTCCTACCTGGACTTTTAGCAACAGTTTTTTCTGTTGCTAAAAGTTTCAATAACAAAAAATTCTGTTATTGAAACTTTTAGCAATAAAAAAAACTGTTGCTAAAAGTGGTATTGCACTCTGTGTTACTTTTAGTAATGCAGAGAACCCAAATCCATTCTTTGGGGACCAAAGTGTCCATCACACACAAAAGTATGACAGAAAGTGAGCATAGATGCAAAATCATGATTTGGAACACATCTCCTAACAATTTGGTCACTACAAATCTTCCGCAAATAAGGATCATCCCACATATAGTACCTACCTTCACTTTTTAATTTATTCAATTGGTATTTATTTTGGTATGCAGGTAATTCATATGCAACAAGAAAATTCACTAAATCAACATACCAAGGCTCACTAGTACCATGTAAAAGGAAAAGGCATTCATCTAGGAAGTTGTCTTTGATAGAGATGTTCCAATAAAAGCTCAGAAAGCCTACTCAAATGATCAGCCACTACATTCTCCGCTGCACTTTTATCTTTGATCTCCACATCAAATTCTTGGAGAAGCAGCATCCATCTTATCAATCTTAGCTTTGGATCCGGCTTCTTCAGCAAATATTTCAATGCTGCATGGTCAGAAAACACAATTACCTGGGAGTCAAGCAAATATGATCTAAATTTATCTAATACAAAGACAATTATTAAAAACTCCTTCTTTGTGGCTGTGTAATTCAATTAAGCTGAATCAAGGGTACGTGAAGCATAAGTTATGACATGCAACTTCCTCTCTAGTCTTTGTGAAAGTACTGCTCTCGCAGTATAATTTGAAGTATCACACATGAGCTCAAAGGGGAGCTCCCACCGTGGAGGTTGGATGATAGGAGGGGAGGTAAGTTACTTCTTCAACTCATTGAAGGCTAACCTGCAAGCATCATAAAAAACAAAATCAGTTTCTTTCTGGAGGAGTTTAGAGAAGGGTAGAGTGATTTTACTCAAGTCCTTGATGAATCTCCTATAAAATCTTGTATGGCCAAGAAAAGAACGAACTTTCCACACAGAAGCGGGGTAAGGCAAAGAGGAGATAACATCAACTTTTGCTTTATCTACTTCTATGCTACGTGATGATATTATGTGGCCTATTACTATCCCTTGCTCTACCATGAAAAGACATTTCTCATATTTCAAAAGCAAATTCTTTTCTATGCATCTCTCAAGTACTCTCTCCAAAATTTTCAAGCATGCATCAAATGAGTCTCCATAAACAAAAAAATCATCCATGAACACTTCTATGCAATCTTCTAGCCAATCATTAAATATACTTATCATGCATCCTTGAAAGTGCCAGGTGCATTGCTAAGACCAAAAGGCATGCATCTATATGCAAAAGTGCCGAAGGGACAGGTGAAGGTGGTCTTCTCCTGATCTTCAGGTGCTATGTGAATTTGGAAATAACTAGAAAAACCATCAAGAAAACAGTAGTGAGACTTTCTAGCAAGTCTCTCAAGCATTTGATTAATAAAAGGAAGAGAAAAATGATCTTTTCTTATTGCTTGGTTCAACTTCCTATAATCAATGCAAACACGCTAACTATTTTGGACTCTAGTGAGGACTAACTCATTGTTTTCATTTGTTATAACAGTTACCTTGGTTTTCTTTGGTACCACTTGTATCGGACTCACCCACTTACTATCAAAGATAGGATAAATAATTTCAGTTTGGAGGAGCTTACTTACCTCCTTCTTGACAACATTAAGGATCATGGGGTTGAGTCGTCTCTGGGGTTGCCTCACTGGTTTAGTCTCTTCTTCAAGAAGAATTCGATGCATGCACACAGAAGGACTAATCCCAGGAATGTTTGCCAAAGTCCACCCAATCGCCTTTTTATTCTTTTTCAACAATTTTATCAATTTTCCTTCTTGATTGAAATTCAAGTTGTTGGCCACAATGACTGAAAGTTTGTCTCCTACTTTCAAGAAAGCATACTTGAGGTTTTTTGGTAATGCATTCAACTCCAACGCAAGTGGTTGGATGGTGAATGGAATCAATTTTTGTGGAGTCACATCTAAGGAGGCACCTATATATTTAGATTGCTCAAAGATATAATCCTTGGCTAGAGAGGAGGAAGGGTTAGCAGCACAAGAGGAAAGAGATGAAGAATGTACAATATTAGAGTTTAAATCACTACATTTACAACTACCTAAAGCAGAAATAGAATCAAAATCTAAGCTAGAGAAAATGACAGAGTCAGAATGCACATCACAATCTAAATCAGAATGCAAATTAGAATGCAACTTAGAATTGTCAATACTTAGAGAATTTTCAATTTTAGTACAAGCTTGACAAAATTCAGAAGCAGCACAATTGCACTCAAAGGCATCAACCAAATCAGAAAACTCAGGAAAATCAGAAATCAACTTAGTTTGGAAATCATCACATGCCTTATCAACCAAATAATCCAGAAAGTTAACCACATGCACATTGGAATGCTTTTTCATAGGATGTTTCATGGCATCTAAAATATTAAAATCAATTTTGTTGCCAGCAAACTCCATGGACAAAGTCCCTTCATGCACATTAATAATGGTTTTTGTAGTTTTCAGAAAAAGTCTACCAAGTATTAGTGGTGCATGGCCAAGAGTGTTATCATTCTCTATATCCAGAACATAAAAATCAGTAGGAAAAATTAAATCCATAACTCTTACCAAGACATCTTCAAGAACTCCCATTGGGTGTGTTGTACTCCGGTTGGCCAATTGAACTATCACTCCTGTTGGTGAGAGGACACCAATCTTGAGGCTGGAGTATACTGATTTGGGCATAACATTGATTGAGGCTTCCAAATCCAGCATAGCATTAGAGAATTTCATGTTGCCTATTATGCATAGTATTGTGAAAGTTCCAGGATCTTTGCACTTGGGTGGCATGGGTGGCTGGATGAGTGTAGACACATTCCTTCCCAAATTTGCTCTTTCATTGCCCCTAGAACGACTCTTATGAGTGCACAACTCTTTGAGAAACTTGGCATATTTG
Organism: Biancaea sappan; assembly: GCA_037074585.1. NCBI lineage: Eukaryota > Viridiplantae > Streptophyta > Magnoliopsida > Fabales > Fabaceae > Biancaea > Biancaea sappan. Next base: position 40,307,533 of record CM073494.1, read on the forward strand.
GGAATTTGCTTAATTGCTTCCAAAAGTGGAATGTTAACCTCTATTTTTCTGAAGGTCTCCATGATCTCTTTATCTATCTCAAATTCATAAACTTTCCTTGATTGAGTTTGCCTATGTGGGAAAGGTAGAGGTATTTTCTGAACCACTTCTTCATCCTTTTTATTTTGTTCACTGGTTAAGGATGAAGGAATACTTTGCTGCACATTTAACCTTGCTGGTTCATATTCAGAAGGTGGACCATCCACTTACTTACCACTCCTCAAAAATAATGGCACTCACATTGCCTCTTGGGTTTATCACTGGTTGAGATGGCAAACTCCCTGAACCTTGACTTTTTAGCTCATTTATTGTTGTGGCTAACTAACCAATTTGAGTCTCCAAGTTTTACATATTTATTTATGTTCTTTGCTAGAACTGAAGAGTATTGGCAGTCAGTTGTTTCATTAAATCCTCAAGACTAGGCTCAGGTTTCTTGGGTGCTGGAGGAGGTGCATGACTAGGTTCAGGTTGAGTATATCTTGCATGGGGTGGCTGGTAAGGAGGATTGGAGGTATTTCTATACTTGAAAGCTGAATGGTCACGCCACCCAGGATTGTAGGTGAAGGAGTAAGGGTCATACCTCTGTTGCTGTGTTTGCTGTGTGGGTCTACTAGGGAATATGCCAGCACATGACTTAGTTGGGGTCTCTTATAGCTGAGGACATTGATCAGTATGATGGGTATTCAAGGAACAAATACCACATACTGAAGTGGAATGAGGCAATTGTGATCTCTGATTCAATGCTAATTGCCTCACTATTGAAGCTAACTCTTCCAATTTATTTTCTATTCTTTGCTGCTCCATAGGAGGTGTCCTCACTTCATTTACACTAGCTGCTGGCTCATTCAATCTAGTGCCAAATTACTATGCATTTTGAGCCATCTTGGCCAATAACTCATTTGCTGCTGTAGGGGTATTATCTACCAATGCCCTACCAGCAGCTGAATCAACTATATATCTATCCATTGGCATTAATCCCTCATAAAAATACTAGATGAGAAGCTGGTCTGAAATTTGGTGGTTTAGGCAGCTTGAACACAGCTTCTTAAATCTCTCCCAATACTCATGCAAAGACTCACCACTTGATTGCCTAATCCCACTTATGTCTTTTCTGATTACTGTTGTTCTGGAGGCTGGGAAGAATTTTTCTAAGAACATCTTTTTCAGGTCATCCCATCTTGTTATTACAGCAGTTGGCAAGTAATAAAGCCAATCATTGGCTGCCCCATCCAAAGAGAAAGGAAAGGCTATAAGCTTGATCTGTTCTTCTCCCACCCCATGTGGTTTCATAGTAGAGCAAACAACATAGAATTCTTTCAAGTGTTTATGCGAGTCCTTACTTGCAAGACCATGGAACTTGGCCAGCAAGTGGATTAAACCAGATTTTAATTCAAAATTAGCATCTAACTCAGGATAATTTATGCACAGTGGTTGATAGTGCACATCAGGTGCAATCAACTCTTTAATGGATTACTCTTGCCTATTTTGAGGCACTTATGTATTTTGATTATCCATCTCAGTTGTCCCAGCTGACTCAAAATCAGTTGACTCTAACACAATATCATATTTAGAATCTAATTCTAACTCTACATTACTAACAGCAAGATCAATAAACTTAGACAAAAGTTCAGACACTATACTACTCTTAATGCTATTGCTTCTCACTAACCTACGGAAGGTCCTATCAATTTCAAGATCAAATGGTGGTAAGTCCATGTTAAGAGACCTTCTCATACACTAGGAAGGGCAAAATTCATAAGAAAACCACAGAAACATTGAAATCGGTAAAAGCAGCACACTAAGCTCCAACCGATGAAAATCACCAAAAAATGAAGTATCTCAAAAAAAATCTAATTTTTCTTGGAAAAATCATTCTCAAGTTGGAGGAACAAATGCAAAAAACATAACTTCAAAATTCGATCTACAAAAATCACACCAAAAATCACAATTAATTAAAAAATTAAAAAATTAAAAAATAGAAAAGAGGGCCTAAACGATGGAATTTAAAAAAATGGCCACCCCATAGGTTGAGTAGGGGTTGCAACTTGCTTAAAATGTTGAAAACTAGTGGTACACCAAGTTTGAGGTCGATTAGAGATAGTCAGGCTTTTGCTAATTTGGAAAATGACTAGTTTCTGAGAAAAAAAAACTTAAAACTTGTAAACCATTTCAACAATGCTAAATAATTGAAAATCAAACAAAGGCACACATAAACAACGATGCCAAAATTCTGGTTCATGCCGCTACGATACGGAATCACCCAGAATTGAATTCATGGCAATCTTGTGGTATAGTGATCCTCAGGTCGTATTCACTCAAGGAGCCTTACTTCTAACTACTAATTAATTGTTCCTAGCACTAATTACATTGATTAAGACCTAATTAACATAGGGGATTTTGTTGGTTAAGATAGAAACATAAAACAGAAGCAAAACAATGATGGATAATAACAGCAGCACACCAGCAGAGAGTATTGACATTAACAGAGAATCGCAACCAGCCACTAGGATTTATGGGAGTGCATCTATCATTACTTAACTCATTGATTTAGTTTTATCCCTGTCTCACCATTTGGTTTTTATGAAAAGTATTCTAGAAGAACTTCTAGAAATTACAATGCTTCTAACCATAGTTAAGAAAACTTCATTAATCTATAGCTAGATGTAACTTTAAAAGATCTCAACCAAATCAAGTTAGATATCATCTAACCTAGCCATTTCGTTTTACTTACTTTCCCAATCAGTTAAGCAAGGTTTTATCTCAAATAAAAATCAGTTTATGCTTATACAAGTTCATATCAGAATTATGGCATCAACATAAACACAAGAACAGAACAGAAATGAAAATGAGATGAAATAGAGAATAAAACATTTATCTTGCATTGAAAGTTCAAGCTACAACATCCCAAGTCCTAGTGACTGATTATAATGGAAGTGTAACCCTCAATGAGAGCAAAACCAGCCAAACAGAAAAGAGAAAAATAGAGAGAAAATCACCTACAAATTTTCTAAGTTACAGCAGTAGAGAATGATCTGAGATACAAAATTAATGCTCCACTAAACCTAAGAAATGTTTTACCCTAGATGCCTTCAGTTGACCTTCAAAAAGGGCTGAGGTGTGGCTATTTCCTTTCTGCAGAGGAGGTAGCCAACATACAAGCAATAGAAGCACATAATAAGTGCAGCAAAAGAGCTCTTTTGTGTGTAGAATCTTAGGCCTTCCATTTCCAGAAAAGTTTGGGGAAGAGAGGGGCTACATGCATGGCAAAAAGGGATAGAAAATTCTAAGATGAGGGCCCACACGTCCATGTCATTAAATCTGCAGAAAAGAGGTGCCCAGTCAGCATCCTCTTCGTCAGAAAAGTGCCACATCAGCATCCATTTTAGCAGGAGTGTCATGTCAGCACCACATCATCAAGAAATCTCCAATATTAATTTCTATAAAATACACAAGATAGATTAAATTGAGTCTTTATAATTTAAGTCCTAAAATACAAAAATAATTTATTTTTCATCCAAAGTTGATTTAGACCCAATAAATCATAAAGTGCAATAAAATTGAAAAATTTTCATAGATAAAAATGCAAATAGACCAAGATAGGAGTAAAAACATATATAAAAATGCTAGATATCACTATCATCTCGTCAGCCTGAGTTTTTGTCTCTCATCTAAACCATAAATTTCTAGTTTGTAAACTAGAAATTGGTTCATATAATTTCTGGTTTACAAACCAGAAATTTCTGGTTTGTATGTATGAATGGCAGTCAGTCGAGGAGATACAGAGAAAGAGATGGCGGCTGGCTGAGGAGATGAGAGATAGAGAGAGAGATGGCAAGGAGATTATATGAGAGACAGAGAGGGAGATGTTGGCTAGCGGTAATGGAGAAGGAAGAGAGAGGGAGAGAGAAGAAGAAGAAGAAGAGGAAGAATAAGCGGGAAAAAAAAAAAAAACCTGCTACCCGACCCATTAGAGTGTGGGTTGGGTTGGTTCAGGTGTACCATTAAAAATTTAACAACTTAACCCGATCTAATCCGTTCACATTTGATTGGGTTAAGTTGACATTTTCCCAAACTTGATTCAACTCGACCTGTGCTCACCCATAATAAGCAAAGAGCTTTATTGATCCATTTTTTGGGATGTAAAAATGGTACCATTCTTAGCGTTATAACAATATTGTTATATATATTTCTTTCACATCAAATGAAATTTGTACAAGCATACAAGCCTCGAATTTCCTTGTGAGACACTAAAATTCTTCACCTTAATAGGTATTTAGACACTACACTGAGGATTTTAAACATATTTTGAACTATCAATAAAATAAGCAAGGCATTCGGGAACATTTAATTTATGTCTTCACAAATAATTTCTATTAATTATTTTTTTATTAGAAAAATAATTTATGTCTTCACAAATAAATAAAAATTATTTAATTTGTTCTATGCAATTGTGAAAAGTAACTGTAAAAATTTATGGAATCAAATTTAAATTATTAATGATATTTTAATTTATAAATTCATATACGCATTAAAACTATAATTTTTTTTATTTAAATTAAAAGCATTCAATTTATTTCAATTTTATAACAATAAGCCTGCATTTTTCTTAACATTCTCTGAGCAATTTGTGCACCATATGTAATCATTACTTCCTTAAACTATTAACAAAAGTTTGCCAACGTTTATAATTATTTTCTTTTTTTTTCTTTTTGGTAAAGATTAGGGACTTGGGGGCATCTCTCTTTTATACTTTTAATTTTGTATTTACTGTAAAAAAATATAAAAATTAATTAGAATACATCATGTTTATTGGATTTTAGCAATACATATATAACTATATATCATAATTAGGTCTACATATTATATTTTATTACATATTGTGTTTTATTTTTTATATTAAAATTAAATATTTTATATTTGTAGATTTGATTAACTCAAGATTTATTATGACCAATTATATTAAAATTAATTTTTATAATTGCATAGATTGAATTAGATAGTTTTTATTTATTTATGAAGACATTAATTACTTCTTTAACTAACAAAAATTGAACTCGCCTAAAAAATGTTTATTCCTAAGACGTCTAATCACCGCACTAATTTAAATTCTCTTAATTAGTGGAGCTGATTCACATTAATAGAAAAATTCATCTGGTTGTAAAATTCAAGAATAAACCAACTTCGCAAACAAGTAAAAGAAATAAATAAATATTAACAAAATGGTACTATATGTCTCTAAGATTTACACCAAATTTTACCTATACCCCTAAACTTTTTTTGGGCTGCTTTATGTTCCATATGTTTCAAATTTTTGCCATATATATATATATATATAATATCGTCAATTAACTTAACTGAAATATTGACTGGGCTGTTACATGGAAAAAAAGCATCTGCCATTTAGCAGTCACATGGACTGCTAATATTTTCTTTAAAAAAAATTTAATTTTTTTAAAATTTTTAAAAAAGTTTCAGTTTATTCACTTTGGTCCTTGGTCAAAATTTTCCTCTTGTCCAATTTTTAATATAAACTCATCTTCTACTTCATCTAGATCCCTAGTTTAAGAATTTATTTTTTTATTTGTCAAAATATCCCCTACAAACTTTTAAGTTTGTTCACTTTAGTCCCTATTCTTCACTTTTATACTTTTTTCTCATGGTTTGGTCCTCCAAATCAATCCATAATTCAATTTTTAGTCAAAATAGGATCAAATCTATCATTTATACCCAGATCAATACAATAAATGAATTAAAATTTAAAGTTTCAAATATTGCATATATCTCTCTATCATAAAAGGTAAAATTTGAAACTTGAATTTTAATTCATTTTTGTATTGTTCTTGGGTAGAAATGATAGATTTAATCATATTATGACTAACAATGAAATTATGGACTAATTTGGAGGACCAAACATTGAGAAAAAAGCATGAAAGTGATGAGTAGGGACTAAAGTGAATAAAATGAAAAGTTTGTAGGGGATATCTAACAAATAAAAAATAGATTCTTAAACTAGGACCTAGATGAAGTAGAAGATAAATTTATATCAAAAATTGGATAAGAGGAAAATTTTGACCAAGAACCAAACTGAATAAACTGAAACTTTTTTTAAAAAAAAATTTGGTAGTCCAAGTTGACACATGGCAAATGTTTTTTGTCATGTGATGGCCCAGTCAGCATTTCCATTAAGTCGACTGACAGTTTTACAAAAAAAATATATATATGACAAAATTTGAAACATATAAAACATAAAGTGGCTAAAAAAAAGTTTAGAAACATAGGTGAAATTTGGTGTAAACCTTAAAGACATATAGTATCATTTTATTTAAAATATTTAGGTTAACAACTTAAGCACTAATTAATACACATGTATATATTTGTAATTTAATCCATAGATTATTTGATCGTATAAGACTATAATTTGAATATAGTAATCCATAAGAAATATGTTGCTTAATTGCAGTTTTTCTGCATTCATTTAAGACAACAAGATGTTATACCAAAAATAAGTTAAGCCTACAACTAGGGTTGTCAAATGGACTAGAACCACCTAGTCTAGTCTGTATGTATGGATTGCCTGCTTGTTGCATCTCAATCGTCGGATCAGTAGATATAATAACGATTGAAAATATATTTTTTTGGTGAAATGGTGCAGTGCACCGTTTCACTGAAGATTACAAATTCCTAGACTCTTGGCTCCATTTTCCCACTATTGCAGCAACGTGCAGTCTCATCGTCCTTTGTCAGCTTCATTCGTTGTCTCCAACTTCATCGTTATCTTCAACAACATGCAGTCTCATCCTCGTTGGTCAGATTAGTTGTCGTTGCCAGCTTTGTTGTTGTCTCCGGCAATGTCCAACCTCATCCTCCTTCGCAAGAATAATACAATAAGGTATACATGTTCTTCTAATGGGGCTTTTATTTTTTATTTTTTGTACATATATATCGGGACAAATGAGTGGTGAATGATACAAAGTTAATGACGCAAAAAGCAAATAGAGTTGATAAAGCTTACTTCCTAAAAGCAGCGTAAGCCTCTACCTTTTCGAGGGGATATCTAGAGGAATAATGGAAAGCAATCAAACAATCACATATTGGCCAGCTGAAACAACCAAATATTTTAGACTTCATCCTCATAAAGTTTGACCCATAAGTTTGTGGCAATAAATTTTTTAGCTATAAATCTTATGTTCAAAGTGCATATATATGATTCATACTGTACAGATCACAACTCACTCATTCCTCTGTTGACTTAAACAAGTGGATGCAAAGACAAATTGGCATTGATCTTATATTGTTTGGATTTCACTTTCCTTCCATTTCCTTTCCTTTTTCTTCATTTTCTTTTCTTTAAATAGGGATAAATGGCGACATAGCTAAAGCCAAAATGTCATTTACCAGAAGATAACTAAAAGGGTGTTGATTTTATTATTATTATTTTTTTTTTTTTTCCTTTTTTTCTTCCAATCAACACATCAGTTTGAAGGAAGCTGCAAGAGTCGTAAGCCTATACAGAACTAGAATGTAAGAGGTAAATGAAGACCAAATCTCAAGGTCAGGCAGCTAAATTGTTCGTTTTGACCGAAAAGAAGTCTGATTCATTAGAGAAACATCCAAAATCAATCAAAACACATGAATTGCCAATGTAACGTAACTAATAAAAGTAACCACCAAACCAAATGCCTTCACTTAGTTTAGCTTCAAAAAATGCTTCGCCAACACCATCTGAAGGAGGGTCTCGAAGAACCACCGACACAAAAAACAGTACTGAGAAGAGGATCAAACAAAACATGAATAACCCCATCAATTGCATCAAATTAAACCCACATTTCTTGCTCGCATTCTTCAAAACGTCTATGTGGGTGTCTGAATTTGAGAGTTGTTCTGCATCATCATCCGGATTCTTGTTAAACAACCTTTTCATCATAGCCACAAATCGTCATCTGGATACGACCACCTCCAAGGTGGAAACAAATGGTCGCGGTTGCGCCAATCGAAGGATAGTATGGCTTCTAGAAAACTCCGGTGAGCACCGTTAGAGTGTGGAGAATGAAGAAGAGTGAGCTAAAACCAAAATGAGGGATTGGGGCTTTTTTACAATTTTCTCTTTTTGAAACCAGACAAGGAGGACACGTGCCATGCTGAGGGGTCTTGAAACCAAAAAAAAATTGTAGTGAAATGGTGCATTTGCATTATTTCACCAAAAAAAAAATACTGTCAGTCATCGGATTTACAGATCTGATGGCTGAGATACAACAAGCAACCTGTTTATCCTTTAAGGACAAGCAAGCAATCCATACATTTTAGTCTACATGGGACAAAACTAGTCAAAGCCTCACAAAATTTAGGTGCTTAAAATCTTGGTTTAGCCCAATCTATCAAGGGTGTTGGATTTAGTTGGCCAAGCATGAGACAAATTATTTTTTTAAAATGATATTTTAATTACTTTAAATAATAGAAACTACATAATGAAATTATGAAATTTTAAAAAAAATTGACTAAACTTCTAAAATAAATATAGTTAATTTTAAAATAAGTTAATTTTTTAGTTTTAAATATATATTTTTAATCATTTTAAATGATAGAAACTAGATATTAAAATTATAAAATTTTAAAAAATTAAATTAATTTAAAAAAAAGGACTAAAATTTTTTTAAAAAAATAGAAGTCCAATAGGGCGACTGTCCCAACTTACTTAAATCTTTTATAAATAAGCTATAATCTACCTCACCTCGTTTATAAAATTGGGGTAGACCAACTTATTTGATTGAAGCCATTTTAGAATGTTTAGCTAAAACCAACAAGGAGGCAGGTACATTCTACATCTGCGACGAAAAAAGAAGAGAAATAAAAGAGAAGGTACATTGTACATCTAACATACATAGTAATCTCTTGCCTCTTCTTTGGGTGTGTTTGGCTTATCACAAAAAGGAGCTTATAGTTTATTTGACTAATTTATAGCTTATTTGACTAGTTTATAAATCTATTAGAAGTGTTTGGTAAACGAACTTATTTTAGTAGCTTATAGTTTATTTTGAAACACTATTTTTTGTAGCTTATAACTTATAACTTATAGCTTCTGTATTTTTCTTTCTGCTTTACCCATATTATTTTATCTCAATATCCATTATATCTTTTTGTTTTATTCATAACCTAAATTCACAAAATACTTTTATATAATTTTTATTTTTATTTAAATTTTTTATCTTTAATTAAATTTATTTTAAACAAATATATATATATATATATATATATATGATATAATAATATATATTAATTAATTATATACATATAATAATTTAAATTAATTTAATTAAAAAATAAAAACTAATATGTTTATTTTATATTATTTTGGGATTATAAAATAATACAAACACGTCTATACTCTTTTATGTCATTTTACACTTTTCAGTTACTTCAACAACTATTTTTACTAAACTCTTCTAATTCAATAAGCTAGCTTATAAACTTTCAGTTTTCAACTAAAAATTAGTCTATAAATTTTCAATCATCTTATAAGTTTTCAGCTAGCTTATCAACTTTCAACTATCTTATCAATTATTTTTATCAAACACACATTTATTATTTTTGGGTTCACGAAAGCCAATCCTGGCTTTGCCCATTTTACCATCGACCAAGGATCCACAAAGATTTCTTTTTTGGTCAAGAATCTTTGACCAATAATGAGGCCCTCCGTACTACCCCTCTTTTTTCTTTTTTGTTTTCTTTTATTTACTTGGTAATAGTCGACCCAAAAAAAGGTAAATGATCCACAAGCAAATTAGGACTGCGCTATGTAATATGGTATGGGCTTCCTTCAGCTGTAACCCAGAAGCAAATTTATCTCCATTTACCGGTAAAAGTTGCTCTCTCCTTTGGGATTTAGGACCATGGGTTACCTATTTTTTATAAATGAAATAAGGTGGCCTATTAGTTTAATAGTTTAATAATTTATTTTAAAAAACTTTTTTGGTTTAATTTATCAAAATCTTTAAATTTATGTGGAGCTAAAATAGACTTATTGTGTTGGTTTTTTTTATTTTTATTTTTTTTAAGCTTTGTCTATTCTTTTTGAAATTTAGTTTAATTTTTTAAAATTTTATAATTTTAATATTTAGTTTTTGTCATTTAAAATAATTTAAAATATATTTTCAAAAAGAAAATTCAACTTATTTTTAAAAGTTTATAAACTTTTTTAGAAGTTTAGTTCATTTTTTTAAAATTTAATATTTTGAATATTTAGTTTTTATCATTTAAAATAATTAAATTTTTTTTTAAAAAAAATTAATAGGCCTATGTTGGTCCAGCTAAACCCATGATCTTTAAAGGGCTGAGATTAGGATATAATTTTTAGGGTTTGGCTGTCCCACCCTATCCCATGCTAATCATTGGCCCTATAGAGTTTGGGTTGGATTGGGTCGACTCAGTCCATTTGATAATTGTAGTTAATAAGTTGATTTTTGATATTCATGTAGTGTTAGGAGAATTTATTATATTGTATACAAAAATAGAATTTAGAGTAAATTAATTACAATTTCTATTTTTGGTAAGTTTTTAAAATTACACTCCCATCTCTCATTTTTTCAAATGTACAGTCTCCGCCCCCTATAACTATTATCTAGCTACATTTTAATTCAATTTTATACTTTATGTTCAAAGGCATCTGTTAGAGTCTATTTTTTATATTTGATAACTTAATACCACATATTTTTTAGAATAAAACACGATCCATTAATTAACCTAGGTACATATTTAATAATTTTTTCTTTACGAGAAAATGTAATACTTACATTTTTTGGATTAACAACCAAATAAAGGTATTACAATGTCACATCCCAAAAATTGAGCATGTGAAAAGATACTACTCATTTGATATAATTCTCAAACATACGTTATATACATATATTCTGTAAGGTTTTACATTCAACATTAATCATTCATTCCACACTACAGAATTATATTCTTCTGATAAGCAAATATAGACATACATAGTCTGATATTTCTATCTCATCGCAAGCCTAGGAGACCTATAGAAAGTACAGAGCGTTTCTAATATCCACATTAATAAGTACTGGTGTCCCACCAGACAGAAATAGAGAATAATCCCAAGGGGCTTCTAATCTTCAAACGGATACTCTTGTTCTTTATTTTCTGTATCTGAAAAAAAATAATCATAGGGAGTGTGAGTTTATTTAAAAACTCAGTAAGTAAATAACTGTACTATATAAAATATCAAAAGTACAAATACCACATTTACTCATATAATTAATTGTCTTATACATCGAGTAGTATGTGACTCTAACCCTTTCAAACTCATGAATAAGATTTCATAGATATACACCGAGTAGTGTGGGACTCTAACCCTTTCAAACTCGTGAATAAGATCTCATAGGTATACGCCGAGTAGTATGGGACTTTAACCCTTTCAACTCGTGTATAGGTTTCATAGATATGCACTGAGTAGTATGGGACTTTAACCCTTTCAAACTCGTGTATAAGATTTCTTAGATATACACCGAGTAGTATGGGACTTTAACCGTTTCACACTCGTGTATTAGATCCCGTAGATCTTTACTCATTAATAAAATAGTGAGAATTCATCACATAGTACAATTGTCATGAAATAAATAATTTCTTCATACTCTTATTTCTACTGATTATCATATACTCCCATATGAAAAATTAATTGCTTATTATCCAAATAATATTGTAAATGGGACTTATATTGTACTTTGACTAGTAATATCAAATTAGCTGAGCAAGGTTATTCACTCACCTTGATGTTTGTCCAAGTTTACCTTGTTTCATACTAGAATTTGTGTAGGAAAATTTCTTAATAAAATATATTACAAGGAATCATAAGAAAGGAAACAAAATCACGAAAATACGTAAAATTTTCTGACTGCTACAGTACGGTTTGCTACAGTAACGGTTTGCTACAATATCGGTTTGCTACAGTACCGGTTCGCTACAGTAACGTTGACTGCTACAGTACCGTTGACTACCGACACTACAGTACTGCTACAGTACCCAAAGAAAATTTTCCAGATTTTGTTTCGAAATTTCTGGTCGCTACAGTAACTCGGTTTTTTGCAGAAATTTCTAACAATTTCATCCTTTCCTTTCTTGTTTCAAAACCAGAATTTCAACTCTTTTAACCGATTATAACTCAAATATAACTTCTAAAACAACTGAGATTCATGAATTATCATCAAAATCTTCAAGAACAAAACCTCCTCTGATCTTCTACATAAACTGAAATTTAAGGAAAATAATCGGATTAAAGCTTACATTTGATCCTTACAAAGCTTTTGAACTGAACAAATAATCGAACTTCTGAAGATCAAGGAAAGGATTTGAGAAGAAACTGAAGAACTGAGAGAGAAATGCTTTTCTGCCTTCCTTCGGCTGAGTGAAAAATGAGGGATACTATTGAAACTTTATATTAAATATTTTTAATGGGTTATTCAATAACCCATGGGTATCCATAACCCAACATCCAAACCCATCCAGTCAATTTACAATAAATGGACTAATTGACCATTCTGAAACCACTTTTCCATGAATTTCACCATTCTTAGAATATATCCCTCATTGTGCAAATATTTAGTCCAGTCATTTAACTCAATTTTCATAAATAATATTCAAAGAGAACAATTAAATATGAAAATTAAAAATGACCAAAATAAATAACTAAAGTAACGTTGTAGAATTCTAAAATACTCTTAAGCGAATTATATTATGAAATTAACGGGTATTACATACAATCTGTAAAAATTAATATTCTTAAGTTAATAGAAAGCATTTTAGTCATAAGATATGTAATATTAGATTATTAAATGTCAAAAAATGGCTGTAAATACATCTCTCTAGACAGAACATATAATTAGACTAGAGTTCACCATATATATTTTTTCATTGTTACTGGAGAGAGATTGCATATTTTGAAAATAAAGAAAGGGAGATCATGTAATTTTAAAAACTTGTGAGGGAGGAGAGTGTAATTTACTCAATATTTTATTACTTAACTTATTATAATATTTTTTTTATAAAAATGGTGTAATCTTATTTTAAAGGTTTAAATATACTTGAGGTACTTATAGTTTCTTTGAAGAATGATTTTAGTTCTTATAGTTTGAAAATAATGAATTTGGTCCCTATAGTTTTCAAAATCATGAAATAGGTTGTTAGGGTTAGTTTTTGATTAGTCAATTGTTAGTCAACACTGACTGAGATGCTGATGTCATTATTAAAATTCATGTCAGTGCTGACTATGTACCACTTATGCTGACATGGACTAGCCAAAAAAGAAGTTTCAGTTTATTCATTTAGGTCCTTAGTCAAAATTTCTCTTTTGTCTATTTTTTAAATAAAATTGCCTTCTACTTGGTCTATGTCACGAGTTTAAGAATATATTTTTTATTTGTCAAAATCATCCCCTACAAACTTTTCGATTTGTTCACTTTGGTCCTCCAAATCAGTCAATAATTTTTTTATCATGATATGATTCAATCTATTATTCATACCCAAGAACAATACAAAAAAGAATTAAAATTCAAGTTTCAAATCTTATCTTTTATCCACTTAGACCCTTGGTCAAAATTTTTTTGGTCCAATTTTTTTATATAAAATCATTTTCTAATTTGTCTAGGTCCCTAGTTTAAGAATATATCTTTTTATTTATCAAATTCATCCCCTACAAACTTTTCAATTTGTTCAATTTAGTCCTGATTCTTAACTTTCATGTTTTTTCTCACGGTTTGGTCCTTCAAATCAGTCCATTATTTCATTTTTAGTTATGAGATGATTTAATCTGTCATTCATACCCAGGATCAATACAAAAAATGAATTAAAATAAATATTAGGAGAAAAGATCAATACCATTTACTATTAAAAATTATTGCTTGCTATTTTTTGGAAAAATAACTCCTAATAACGTTTAAATCTGCCTAATGAGTTTGTCTATATAATTAAATTAAAGACGAAAGAAAACGATCGCAGTAGTTTTAATTAAAGTGACGATACATGAAATAAGAATGATTTTAATTCATTTTTTGTATTGATCTTGGGTATGAATGATAGATTGAATCATATTATGACTAAAAATGAAATTATAGACTAATTTGGAAGAACAAATTGTGAGAAAAACATGAAAGTTAAGAATTGGGACTAAAGTGAACAAATTAAAAAGTTTATAGGGGATGAATTTGACAAATAAAAAGATATTTTCTTAAGCTAGGGATCTAGACAAATTAGAAGACGAGTTTATATAAAAAAATTGGACAAAACTTTTTTTAACCAAGGACCTAAGTGAATAAAAGATAAGCTTTAAAACTTGAATTTTAATTCTTTTTTGTATTGTTCTTTGGGTATGAATGATAGATTAAATCATATACTAAAAATGAAATTATGGACTAATTTGGAGGACCAAATCATGAGAAAAAAATATAACAGTGAAAAATTGAGACTAAAGTGAACAAATTGAAAAGTTTGTAGGGGATGATTTTTACAAATAAAAAAATATTATTAAGTTAGAGACTTAGACGAAGTAGAAGATGAGTTTAGATCGAAAATTGGACAAAAGAAAAATTTTGACCAAAGACCTAAGTGAATAAGTTGAAACTTTTTTTTTGGGCTAGTCCATGTCAGCATAAGTAGTACACAGTCAGCGCTAACATAGATTTTAATAATGACATCAGTATCCCAGTCAGCGTTGACTAACAGTAGACTAATCAAAAACTAACCCCGGGGACTTATTTTATAATTTTGAAAAATATAGGGACTATATTCATTATTTTTAAATTATAGGGACTAAAATCATTTTTCAATAAAACTATAGGGATCTCAAATATATTTATACATATTTTAAATTATAATGATCTAGATCATAATTTTTTGGACGAGAGTCACTTATTTGGGCGGGCACACTTGTTACATTAGGAAATGAATTGGAGTAGAAAATGGAGATTTTTGTTTTCGTAAGATATTTTTATCTATCAATACCTAAGATTAATTATTTAATTCCTTCTATATCCTCGGCCAGCATATATATATGACTCTGTTTTTGCAGCCTCAAGCAGAACTGGTTTCAATTACCAAGTGTCATGATCAATTAATTAATGTGTAGCTATAATCATATAATATAATTATTAGAATCTAAAACACTCTCCAAACAAATTAAAATTATTCAATTCACATATCAAATAACATATGGATTCATATATAGGCTAATTGAATTTGTCTTAATTAAAGGCGTCTGCATATTTAGTTGTAACCAAATAAATTTCCTTCCATAGTTAAACATTATCTTACACTCTATATGTACAAGATTTAAATTTGGAATTTTCATTCGAGACTTTCCATTTTGTAATTATTCTATACATTTTTGTTTTGTTTTGTTTCTGAACTGAATACGGTGGCCTTTTGTCAAGGAGTGACCACACACTATGAATTCGTATATACCACAAAACCCTAATTATATAGCAATATAATGTGTATTCAACCATATCTGTTATTATTTTATATTTAATAATAAATTATTCCATAATTAAAATTTGTAGTGGAAGTGGAAGACTGAAAAATGAACGAAGAGCTAGGATGGACACTTGGGGACTCTCAGAGCATATTATAAAAGATATCGGAGGTCTAAAAAGTAAAAGAAAAGAGAAAACTTTTTTTTTTTAAGTAAATGAAAAGAGAAAACTTTAATCATTCTGATGGCGTCACTCACATAATTTCTACCACCTCACGTGCATGCAACAGACACGAATTACGTGAAATTAACTACATATTGGTGTGTTTCACCGTGGGTAAAAAGTAAATTAATAACAAGCATAGAATTAATTTTAATATACAATATACAGTAATTTCTGAAATTACATAATTTTTTTTGATAATGAAATTAGATAATTTAGATCAAAGATATATATATATATATATTATATTTGGCAAGTTTATATTAGTAATATTACAAGAAAAATTGAAATTAGAGACGAAATATATTTTATCTTTAATTTTGTTTCTAAAATATTGAAAGTTCGTCTCAAAATTTAATTTAAAAATCTGAAACAAAATATATTATATTTCTAATTTTGTCTCTAAAGTTTAGTCTAAAAATTTGAAACAGGTTTTAAGACATAATTTATTCCGTCTCAAATTAGAGACAAAATTTAAATTATATCTCAAATTAGAGACGGAAATTTCTTCCTAGATTAGAGATAGAAATTAAATTTCATTTCAAATTAAAGACGGAATAAGTTTCGTCTCAGATTTTGTTAGTCTCACACCGCCTAGTTCAGGAACTCAACCTCCCACCTTTTCCTATATATAGAAATGTCTCCCTCATTTTTCTATATAAAGTGCTTCATCGGGAAATAGGGATGGAAAAATTTGTTTCTGATTTGAGATGAAAAAATTCATCTCTAATTCTAAGACAGAATCTTTTTTCTGTCTCAAGTTTGTTTGAGACATCAAGATCAGAGACGGAAAAAAATTCATCTCTAAATCTGACTCTAATCAATTAGAGACGAATTTTTACTTAATCAGAGACAAATTTTTCCGTCTTTGATTTTTGATTTTTTTGTAGTGTAAGCATTTGCCATGGACAACACGTACAACAGTAAAACAAAGGAAAGCATAATGGGTAGACTAAAATCGATGCTGGTCCAATGTTTAATTGGTTCAAATATTTTGGTCACCTAATCTTTAATTTCTAGATTTTGAATTTGAGTATTATATATAGAGAAAATTAATAATAATTTATTTTAATATTTTTGACCTAATCTGATTTAAAACTTTGAACTAGGTTAGTTGGAATCCAATACTTTTACTAATATATGTGATTCAAACAACAAGAAATCAATGTTAGCTGATGGGATAAGGCTATGGCTTCACTTGGTTGGACCAGATCTTGCAATTTGCTGGCCTGCCCACTTCAAGTGGGGAGTTGGTCCATGGTCCTGAACGAAGGTTCAAGTCTCGTGAATCCTAAATTGGAGGGCACCGCTTGAGGTTGGCTTCACAGAGCAACAAAAGCTCACTGCGTTATCGTGAAGCTCGAGGGAGATCACATCACTTTCATTCACTTGGCTCACTAATTGGAAGCACACCCGTGCATCCCTAGGGATCCATCACATGGCCCTTGCACACCCACATGGCATCATCTGGGAACCAAGTTCTGATACCACTTGTTACATAAGTATGAACTATGTACATCTCCATATTAATATAATATTATCTACTTTAAATCTAAGCCCTCGTAAATTTACCTTTGGACATTATCCAAAAAGTCTCATATTAATAGAGATATCAACCATACTTGTAAACCCATGACCATCTCTAATTCTAACCGATATGAGACTTTGTTCGCACATTCCAACGAGTTTAATTTTTACAAATAGAAAAAATTAACATTCAAGTTAGATTAATTAAAAGTTAGCAGATTTTTGGATAAAAGTATGGTTTAAAAAAAAGGATAGGTTAATATTTTATGGAGTTTGCTTTATTTCAACATGGTGATGTATAGGTAATAAGAATCGTTGATCTGTGCAGTGCAGGGGTTAAAATAATAGTAACGAAAAGATAAAGCAGAAACTAGAAAGCATTATGTAAACGTTAGGCGTACATGGGTTTGATGATACTCATATGCATGGAAGCATTTCCCAATGAGAGAATCGAATCAGTACTCTTCCTCCTCTTTCTTTTTGCTTTTCACAGCTTGCCACAGCCTTCTTTACCATTCCCCAAGGAAAATGGTGGGTGATCTCCTAGTTTTAATTTCTTTCTTTATTTTTGGGCATTCATCTTTATGTTTTCTCTCTTTCCTCTCTATTATCTTTCTTTCACTCTTTATCAAACACTGAGATAGGGGGAACCGGGGAAGAGAGAGAGAGAGTGAGAGAGAAAGAATAATCGTTAATTAGGAGAGGAAAAGAAAATGACAGCGAAAAAGCCATTTCAGTGTGTGATGAAGGAGAAAAAGAAAAAGAAAAGATGGTCAAAATTTGAACCTCGAACACTTCTCTTCCATCGCCATCAACTTCGACTTTCTTTATCGAAACTATCTACCAATATAATTAACTCTTTTCTTTGAATTTTGAACCAACCAATATTTTGTTATCAATGAGCATTGTTCTATTCCACTAAATGGTAATTCAATACGAGCTATATCTGTATATGTATTGATTAAAATCATTTCTACGTTATGAACTAATGTGAACTGGGATCAATTTTATGTGGCCAAACCAGGATAATCAAGTAACACATTATATATATATATAGGATGAAACTATGAACAGATTAAAGAAGTACATGATGATAATAATATATATAAAAAAAGGAATTAAAGGAGAAGAAGTTTGTGTAAATAAAACCATTTTGACTTGAAATAGAGTCCCAAAGTACAAAAGAGAATATTCAAAATTGAAAAGCAGCACCTATTTTTACCATATAGTTTTCTGACTACCCTTATAACTCCTGGCCATGTTTTGAAAGTGTATTAATGAAAGTGAGACATGACCGTTCCTTATGAATATATATATATATAGATATATATGAATTTATGAAGATATATGTAGCTAGGAAAAAGGGACCAGTGGGGTCAATGTGCTGTCTTAAGGTTTTTACTTGAAGTGCGAGGAATATTCATTTTGTCTGGTGATAATAAACAATGAATTGTGTTCCTCCTTATCCAATCCCTACTGATCAAAACAAAAAAGAAGCATGCGGTGATCGTAAGGGCCATTTTGTGATTCTTTTTTAATTCTTCCCCAACATCCACAGTCAAAAGCTATTTTTGCCATCATTTATGCACTACAGGATTTATAAAGATATCGGGCGTGGCCATCTTAGTTTCTTTCTACTTTTTACTAGTATATAAAAATTTATTAGATTTCGAATAATATAATTTGAGTCATACTAAATTACACAAAAGTGTAAACCAAAGTTCTTTCAACTTCCAGCACTATTTTTTTTATTTATAAAATTTGAATTTAATATTTTATTTAAAGAGAAAAAAGTGTTGAATTATTTAAGCTCACAGATGAGATGTTGATATCTCAGTGTTTAATTAATCTGAGGTTACAATGCATTCTAATTTGCTTTTATGTGGGGACACAAAAAAGTGCATGCAGCTTGACAAAGTTGAACAAATTAAATTCAGCTCCATCTATATTTCCAATAACCAATTCATTATCACTTTTACGTGCATGGTCAGAGATTTTGAGTATGCCACTTTTCTTTGCACCCTAAGTTTTAGCTTAATTAATTTGTATATGGCTTTATTCGGGACTATGAAAGAGGGCTATGATGTGTACATGCAGTTTGTCCTACAGCCACTTCAAAAATCGTAAGCATTTCTGTGAATTAATTGTGGTTTCTAAATTATATATTCAAATTTTTTGAAATTTAAAGTATCATGTTTGGGTAACTATAATGTTTATAATTTTTGCCTCTCTGACTCTGTGTGTACACGCGTGTATATATATATGTATGTATATAATATGTGCATTATGATATATTTTAGTTTTGTGTTCACTCACATGCATCGATTTATAAATGTGTGTATAAGTGAGAAGAGTAATTGTTATGAGTTTCATATTGGGAAGTTTCACCAAAATAGTGGGGTTTATAAGTCTAGGGAGTTCTCCCACCTAATAGACTACTCTTTTGGGATGGGTTTTCTATTTAGACATATGTTCATATCAATTAATGATTTTATTGAGAGCTGGGCCACGAAAAGGGCTACATATAGGCTGGATTAAACTGCCACACTCGAAAGGGTGTTGTACCAAATACTGATAAATGAGTGAAGCCGCCAAAGAGAGAAGGCTACCACCGGGTAATGTCGATAGTGTAAAGCCACCGTAGACGTTGGCTCGTAAAGGGGTGACATTGTTATGAGTCTCACATTGGGGAGCCTTACCAAAGTAGTGGAGTTAATAAGTCTAGGTGATTCTCCCACCTAATAAACTAGTATTTTGAGATGGACTCTCCATTTGAGCTAATATTCATATCAGTAATTTTATGAGAAAGAGATGAAGAAAATAATTATTGTTAAATTATATATTAATGATTTTTGTTAATGTAGAAACTATTAATTAACATAGAAATATAAGTAAGAAAATTTTGGGTGAGACTTCCATCCTATGCATAGAAGGGAAAGGGAGCCATCTGATTTTGATCCAACGACTCTTATTTATTTAATATTTTTTTACTATTTTTAAAAAATAAGTTAAAAATTTATAATTATTATTTCATATTTATCGTATTTACAATTATTATTAGATCAGTTGGTATTTGTAAAATTTTTATTTTAAAAAAAATACTAGATGAACAAGAACCATTGGATCAAATTTATCTAATGGTTCTCAACTTCCCTATTATGTATAGGAGCTTCCTATGCATATGAGGGAAGTCTCATCCAAAAATATTATTATTATGCATTTAAAATTTCATTAATGATTTAAGAGTTATTATCTCTTTCTTTTATCTTTCACTTGATATGCTTCATATATATAACACAAAATTTGAATGAATGTCTTTTTGCTTTGGACCACTAATATTTAAAAATTTATAGAGCTCCAAATAATCTAGTTTATGCCGGGTCAAAAGTACAAAGACATAAATCGTGATTCAGTGTTAATTTTTTCTTTTACAAGACTCAAATCCAACAACTTACTTAACGAATATAAATATCATGTAAACCAACCAACATATTTTGAATACCATTTGAAGTTACTTCTTAAATTATATTTCATTGAAACACATCCTAATTAAATTGCTGTTACCAAATATATATAACTTTTTGTTTATTAATTTATTTGGTGCGCAAAGAGTGGCATATTTCGAGAATTTCTTTTGCCCTTTTTCCAATTTTAGTTTTTGATATCATGGTTCAAAGTTCAAACGCAGCCAAGAAAAGAAAAGAAGAAGAAAAACATAGCTAGCCTAGCCAGGGTACAGTGCATCAATTACAAGCAGTATATAAGGCGCACCCAAGCTTATCACTCGCCACAACCACAAAACGAGCTCTTGAACTCGTATAATATATATATATATATCTGTTGTTCTAACTGCTAGCCAGCTTTCTCAGTGTTACTATATATTACCTTTAGACTCTGTCTAAACTCTAGAGGTGAGTATGAGTCCACTGTTACTGTTAGTGTTGCCTTTGATATATCACTGTGTTATAATTAATTTGAATGAAAGATATATTACTGCATTCGGTGGTGTTAATATGTGTGTGTGAATCGTGAAGGGAAAATGAGCAGGCCAGGCGATTGGAACTGCAGGGCGTGCAACCACCTCAACTTCCAAAGAAGAGAGTCGTGCCAGCGATGTGGGGAGGGAAGGTCCGGCGGCGCCGGCGAATATGGTGGCTTTGGCTCCAGAGGCTTCACCACCGGACCCGATGTCCGGCCGGGTGACTGGTACTGTGCCGTCGGCCACTGCGGAGCCCATAACTTCGCCAGCCGCTCCAGCTGCTTCAAGTGTGGGGCCCCCAAGGAGGAGTTGTCCGCCGCTGCATACGACTCCGACATCCCCAGAATGCGAGGATATGGCTTCGGCACTGCCGGCGGCTCCGGCCGCCCCGCCTGGAAATCTGGTGACTGGATATGCACCAGGTGAATTATATCCTCTTCCTCGTATAAATTTATTTTTGGCTATACTTGCCTTCACTACTCAAAAATCCATTGTTTTTCTCCTTATTTATATTTTATTTCTTTATAATTATAAAATTGCTACACTTTAATTTAATTTTATATTTTTTTGTTTTAAGAGATTTATTAGGAATTTTTTATATTACTAGTGTTTTTTTTAATTAAAATATTATCTGTCAACCTGAGTACATATTAAGTACTATTTTTACAAAAAAAAAAATTGACATCATATTCTAGATTAACCAAAAAAAAAGAATACCACAATATATATGGAAAATTTAATATTACTAAAAGTTATTTTAATAAAAAAATTTATAAAAGTTATAAAAATCATGTACTGGACTTTTTAGATTAAAAAAGGAACTCTGGTTACTCAAAAGGAAGTATATATTTTAAAAGTAAATGAGAGAATTGTGTGATTTTGAGTAATTGCAGGTAAAGAAATTGTAATTTACTCGATTTATAAATGTTAAGCTTGTGTCTGTCGTTTTATATTTGTCTCTGTTGTTTTATTTGGATTATATATATAATTTGGTGTTAATTAGTTACTTCCAAAGCCACTCTTCAAATTCAAACACAAACAGCTCTTTAGTATCTTCCCACCTTCTTGTATATGTGCTCGGTTCGCTCATGTTATATTATTATTTGTTTTTAAGGAACAATTTTTCTGCAAAACTATAAATATTAATTAAGTAGTTATAAAAAGGTTGTCATATATTAGAAATGGTGACAACAGATTTTTCAAAAAGTATTATACATAATGACATCTAAAT